>PVHP010043513.1:0-14489 GCA_004024765.1 Zapus hudsonius
ACAGGGATCCCCCTCCTGGCATCAAGAACCCCAAAGATCTGAAGAAGAAATAGTCAGGTAGCATCTTCTCTGCTGTCACCCTAGGGTCCTCTCCCCCCACACGTTCCAATTATCTTTTAAGAGTGTTTCCGAAGTGAGGTCCCTGCCTACAGGGACAGTAGGACCTGGGAACATGTCAGAAGTACAGATTACTACAGCAGAAACTTCTAGAACTGGCTATGGAACCAATCCTAGAACAGCTATGCCATATCTCCTTCGGACTCGGGTGCAGTATAATCCAGATGGGAAGTTTCCTGAGGCCTCACAAGCTCACCATCCCAGGGTCTCAGGTAAGATGTCTCGTATCACCGCATGTTTCTGAGGAACAATGGGCATGGCTCTGTGATAGCCATGAAGAACCAGATGCCTTCACCACAGGCTTTCAGGCTGAAGAAGCTCAAATCCAAGGTCAGGGGCAAGGCAGGGGCCAAAGCTGAGGTTCAAGGGGTGGCGTCATGAGTTGTCCTCACATAGTGTCAGGCTATGGTCACCACTCACCAGGTCAAAGTCACCCTCCCCACCTTGCAGGGTCAGCCTAGGCTATTCCCAAGTCCACTCGGCGTCCCAGGACTCCTGCTGGCTTCAGGCTGTTCCCACACTAGAGCTTTGGAGAGATGTCTGTGATCCCCTAAAACCAGCCACTGGCTTCCAGCTTACGCTGCCCTGTGTGTAGAGTGAGGAGAGGGAGGCCACTGGATTTCACTCCAAAATGTTCATAGCTTCCAGGGTCCAATGACCATCTCAGGCTTGTTTGCATGTGAGCAGGTGGCCCTGGGGATGGGGACTGGGCTCTCCTCAGGAATGTGGGGCACTTTGGGCCAGAGTGGGGCTTTATGTGCTCTTCCCCTCTGACCATATGAGGTGCCCAATGAGGAGGGAGGGACCCTGGCCAGGAAGCACCAACCCTACCTCCCACCCCCAGAAGTTCTTTTACCATCCAATGATGGGGAGAGAAGATGGTCTGAGATGTGTCATGTCAGTTTCCAGGACTGTAGGAGCCTCCATGTCGCTCCAAGCAAGAAGTGGAATGAGGGCTCTCAGAGGAACAATAACCTGGGTGACTCTGCCCAGGAAGACAGGAATCCTCCTGTGATTACCCCAAACTTCCCTGGGCCAGGCCTGGGACTCCAGTGAGCTGAGGGAGGCCTTTGCCTCAAACACAAAATTTCACTGAATGTCAAAAAGCCTCCTTATTCAAAATAGTGGAATGCAATCATTTGAAAAAACAACAACAAAACCAGATTTTCAGTGGCCGGGGATGTAGTTCAGTGGGCAGAGTACTTGCCCAGCACGTGAGCAAGCTCTGGGTTCTAATCCCAGGACTGCACTCAACTAGGGATGGTGGCACCTGTCTGAAATCCTAAGCTGTGGAGACAGAAATATATCACAAGTTCAATGTTATGTCATCCTCAGCTACATATCAGTTTTGAAGCCAGTTTGGATTACATGAGACCCTATCTAAAAAAAAAAAAAAAATCAAAGCTTTTAAATCCATAATGAGAAAAATGTCAAAATTTTAAGTAAGCACAGGATCTGATCCTGACCTTATAAAATACTGCCTGGCTGATCACTCCCTGATCCTGGCCCTGGGCCCAATAAAACTTTATTGATCAAAACAAGCTGGCTAATAGCAGTAGGCAATAATTTCATCCTTTAGGGTTTTTTTGTTTTGTTTTTTGTTGTTGGGGTTTTTTTGTTTTTTGTTTTGTTTTTTCAAGGTAGGGTCTGGCTCTAGCTCACTTGGAATTCACTGTGTAGTCTCAGGCTGGCCTCAAACTCAGAGCAATCCTCTTACCTCTGCCTCTCGAGTGCTGGGACTAAATACATGTGCCACCACACCTGGCCTTTTTTTCTACCATTATACTAAAATATTTCTCTTAATCCATCAGATTTCTAACCCTCTATCTTATTGTTTGTTTTGGTTTTCATTGCCAAGGATGGAACCCAGGGCCTTCTACATGCCCAGGTAAGAGTACTGCCATTAAGTCATACCCCAGCCTTCTGCTAAATCTTGCAGTGCCCCACTTCCTGAACCAGCCCTGGCCAGGCAGCAGGGCTGGGTCAGAATGTTGGGGTTCAGCTGCCCGAGGTGGTGCTCTAGGTTCTCCCCCCACCCAACCTTGGTAAGCCTACGCATCTGCAGAGGATGTTCTAGGGTCCATTCTGCTGACAGGGCACAGCCTTTGCCAAGGGTATTTGCATCAAAGACTTTTCAACTTTAATGGTGTATGACATTTTTTGAGACAAAATACGGTTTGGCTAATCATATTTTAATAGCCCTACCTTTCTGAGCAGCCTGTCTTGGAGTGTATACAGTAATATTTTAATTTCTTAGTTCTGATGAGTACGGGTCCAAGCAGGTATTCGGTTACTCCACTTAGAAATTTTGCTCCCAGATGTTGGATGCCAGGGAACTCTTCAGAGCAGCTCTACAAATATAATATTTAATATTGGATGTCAGTTTGGGTGTTCCACTCAATTTCCTGAAAAGAGCTTGAAACTCCTCTCATTTGGGACGAATATCCAATCAGTCCCACACTCCCAAGCCCTGGCCCGGATTGCTGTATAATACCACGTAACTAACTGAGTTCTCTCATTTCTGAAATGCAAATTTGGAGCAGATGTAGGGAAAGTGTGTCATTTATTTCCAAGTGCAACAGCTATCGGGCCCAGCTCTTAGAGGAAGGGTAATTAGCAAGGGGCCAAGTTCATAAGCTATAAGTCCCCCCCTCCCAGCACAGGAGGGCTTGCTGAGTATCTCACCTCTCCCAGAAGGGAAGGAGAGCAGGGTGGTGGGTGTGGCTTCCACTATCAGTTCTTGATGGAGGAGGAGGTAGGTCCACCCTGGAGTCGGTTTGGCAATTGGGCTTGGAATTTTAAGGCTCTAATATTGGGATATATTGACCGGAAGGTGGACAGCGTGGCTCGAGTTACCCACCCCAGCTGGGATCCAGGCTTGTGAACTTCCTCTGTCCTCCATCCAGCTGCCTCTGAGTTTTTTTGAGGTCACCCAGTTCTTTGAGACTCCGAGAAGTTTCTGTTCTTGGCAATGCCTACTTGGTGATCTGTACACAGCAGTCATCTGGGAGAGGAGCCCCTGGGCGCAGACACAGGCAGAAATCGTACCTCAGACATCCAGGGACTAGGGGGACCAGGGCCAGCATGGACAGGGAGCCAAGGGTGGATGTTGTTGGTTGGAAGATATCTTTTCCAAGATGTCAGTCATCAACCTGCTTGCCCTAGTTAGCCATCTCGAGGAGGATTGGTGGGTGCCTGAGGGGAGTCCTTAGATGCTACAGAGTGAAAGAAATAAGAAAATGGGGCTCTTGGAGCCCCACCGCAGATAAAGGGTAAGTCAGCCCTGAGTGTTTGTTCTTGGCCCACACATAATTGGGGCAAGATGACCAAGAACAATCTTAGGGAACATGCTGAGGAAATCAGTGACTTGAGCATCCCCAGGTTTGGGTCTAGCCTCAGCTCTCGTGGGATCTTGGGTAACTCCTACCCTTCTCTTTGTCTCAAGGAGGAAAAGGAGGAGGAGGCTGGACCGGAAGCTGCCAGGTCCTTTCTAACTCTCAGGGAAGTTCTCCCCCCTCCACCTTCACTGAGGATGGAGGATGAAGACAAGGGCCCCCCCATCACCCACTTGACAGCAGAGAAAGGAACTCGAGTCCTTTGCGTGTTGAGGCCCCAAGTGGGACTTAAGGATCTGCAGCTGTGACGCCATATGGGGGAAGTGTGTGGGTGGTTCCCAGCTGTCGCCCTTCTTGCTTCTTGGTCTGGCCGAGTTCAGGAGTGTGTCTCTCCCCCACCAGGGTATCCAGTTCCACCCCCCCATGTCTCTCCTTGTCCCATACCAAGCCACTTAGCCTGGTGTCTGGGGGGGGGGTCTACTGATAATTGCATTGTAAAAGATGATCCCATTGCAAGCTGTCTGCAAAGCCGGCCCCAGTGACTTAGGAGAAATGAAATGTAGACAGTGGGTCGGGGTTACCTGTGACACTCAGCAAGGCCTGGGCAGCAGACAATGGAGGGGGTGATGGGATGTCAGATGACAGAGCCAAGGCTGGGGTGAAGCAGAAGTGACAGGAGCCCCTTGGCTGCTGGGAGAGGGCCTCTTGCCCTGCTCCCAGCTGTGGTGAATTCAAAACTGCTGAGCCCAGCGTTGGAGAGCTAGGTCAGCCTGTCTACAAAGCCTGGTGACCCAGGTTCGATTCCCCATTGCCCATGTAAAGCCAGATGCACAAAGTGGTGCATGCATCTGGAGTTTGTTTGCAGTGTCTGAAAGCCTTGGCTTGTCTATTCTCTCTGTCTGTATCTCTTCTCTCTCTCTCTCCTCTCTCTCTCTCTCTCTCTCTCTCTCTCTCTCTCTCTCTCCTTGCAAATAAATAAAGCTATTTTTAAGGAAAAACCATTGAGGAGCTGGAGGGATAGATTAGCAGTTAAGGTGTCTGCCTGCAAAGCAGAGAGACCCGAGTTCGATTCCCCCTCTTTCTCAAGTAAATAAGTAAAATGTACAAAGAATAGAGCAGTTTACATTCTTCAAGCTGCTGTTACTTTGGGATCTGTTATTTTCAGCTGGAGATCACCAAAATCCATCAGCAAGCCATGCACCCCCCCCCCTTGATGCAAGAGGCACTAGCCACAGGAGACAGGGCGTCTTGTCTCCCTTGGCACAGTGGGGAAGCACTGGGCTCCTACTCCACCCTGCCCCACCCCAGTGAAGGCCCAGTCAGATCCAAGATGCTTGTCTGACACCACAAGCAAGACAGGGGCAAGACACACCGCTAGGTGGAGGGGCTGCCTTCTATCCAAGGCTCCAGGTGACAGAGCTCAGCTCAACTCAGCCCAGGCATGGTCGTGTCCCCAAATGCTAACCCCTGGGCATAGCCCTCCTAGCCCCCTGTCCAACCCCTTCCTCCCTAGATTTGCTTCTGTGCCTTCTCTCCTAATGCTAGTGAGTCCCCAGGGAAGGGGTCCCATTGGCTACTGAGTGCCAGGCTAGATGACTGTCTCTGCTCAGAAGTCCTGACCACACACAGAGGGGGGGCACAAGCCACCTCCTGCTCTCTTGCCTTATGCCTGGCGCTGGGGAGCCATTTTGTCAGATCAGCCTGGAAAGAGAGGAATGGATTGCATCCGAGGTCTCGTCGTTTCCACCCTGCATGGGAACATCTGCTTCGGTTTCCATCTGTCTAATGACATCTGTTTCCAGAACTGCCAGCATTTGGGATATTTTCACCGAGAGCTTACATGTCTAAATTATGACCGCTTTTTCCCTAGTTCATCATGAGGTTGGTGAAACCTCTGCCTGCTTTCTTTTCTCCAGAGGCGGCTGTGCCCAGGGCAACCCTCACTCACCGGAAATGGTTTGGCTCAAGAGCCACTTGATGTTGGCTTCTTGGCCTGGGGTGGCTTTGGGGGCTGTGTCTGGTGGGGGAGCAATGACAAATCGATTCCCCTTCTGTCTGTGTGCTTTTCCACTTGCAGGAGGTACCCTAAGAAAGAGCTCACTGAATGGAAACAATGGGGTGCCAATGAATACCTACCGAATGGCTAAAATCCAAATGCTGATGCCACCAAGTGCTGGCAAGGATGTGGAAGAAGTGGAAGTCTTGTGTGATGGATAAGAACGCAACCTGGTATTCCCAGCATGGAAGAATGACGGCTGGGTTCTTTATGACCGTGCTTCACACCATCTGCCCATAGGATCCAAAAGCCACACTCCCTGACACTTACCCCATGAATAGAAAACTTACATCTGATGGTCAAAACGTGGAGCAGCTGGGAAGAGGGTTCAGTTGGTTAAAGGTGCTTGCTTGCAAAGCCTGCTGGCGAGGGTCCAATCCTCCGGTAAAGCCAGAGGCAGAGTGTGATCCCAACAAGCCTACGAGGTGCGAGGCACAAAAAGGAGAATTGCACACACCAATGAATAAAAAATAAAATAAGGCTGGAAAAAATATGAAGGTAAGGTTTGGAATGTTTTGCACAAAGCCCTGGGTTCCATCCCCAGCACCACATAAGCTGGGTGTTCTGGTCATCCCAGGACTGGGAAGGTAAAAGCAGAAAGATTAAAAATTTAAGATCATCCTCAACTATATAAGAGAGTTCAAGGCCAACCTGAGCTACATGAGACCCTGTCTGTCTCAAAAAAATTTCAAGTCAAATCAATATGGAGTCAACCAAGAATGGATCAATAGTCTCCTGCCCATCCAGACAATAGAATATTATTCAGTATTTAAAAGAAACAAGCTTTCCAGCCACAAAAAGACATGAAGGAAACTTAAATGGGTAATTCTAATTGAAAGGAGCCTGAGTTCTTTAATGATACCAGAACTTGGTGTTTTTGTCAAGCCGGGGGGGGGGGGGTTATCTGGCCTCTGCTCCCCTTTTCCAGACAAGGATTACAGGGGTGTATGTCCATGTCCATGTTTGCATGGCTTGGGGCCCTCACACTTGCTCGGGAAGTGCACTTACCCACTGAGCCATCTTTCCAGTCCTGAGACAAGGTTTCCCAGTTTGGCTAGAGCAGCTAGCCTCGGGAATCTGTCTCCACCTCCCCAACAGTAGGACTGGCCTGGCATTTGACTTGGATCTAAACTCGGGTCCTTATGCAATCACTTTACCCACTGAGCCATCTCCCGAGACCAGAACCACATCTCTGAAATCTTATTCCTACTCAGTGGTGGAGACACGTTTGCGTGTAAGCCCTAGCACTCTGCACTTCCAGGAATCACGATGTGTCACTATCTGATCAGGCAGGAGTAATAAAAGTGTGGTAAGAAGTCACGGACTGGAGACTGAGCGGGAGGGGCTGGGAGGGGAACCTTTATGTGATCCTAAAGTGACTTTTTCAAAATTAAAATGTAGGACTGGAGAGATGACTCCATGGTTAAGGCGTTTGCCTGCAAAGCAGAAGGACCAGAGTTTGATTCCCCAGGACCCATGCAAAGCCAGACGCACAAGGTGGTGCATGTGTCTGGAGTTCGTTTGCAATGGCTGGAGGCTCTGGTGTGCCCATTCTCTTTTTTTGTTTCTCTCTCTCTCTCTCTCTCTCTCTCTCTCTCTCTCTCTCTCTCTCTTAAATAAAATATTTTTTAAAAATATTAAAGTGTATTAGTTAAACACACATCTAGTGATGGATGGGAAAGGTCAGCATCCAGGGTGCTGGTTCTGTCCCCAGGGAGGTCCATATGCAGCAGGAGCCCACCAACCACAGAGGCAAGCAGGTGCCCAGCAGCACCATGTGGGAAGGGGGAGTTTAGAAGGGCCTGGAACATGGGTATTAATGAGGAGGGTGTGGATCAAAACGCATAATATGCATATTAGCCACAAGAGCATTGACCAGTTTATTTAACATTGAGAAAAATCATAGCTTGTGGCATTTTAAATATTTTTTGTGGTCACATATATATCACATAAAATTTGCTGGTTTAACCACTTTGAAGCGTGCAATTCCATGGGATTCATAACATCTCAAATGCTGTACAATTTCAGACACTGTCTGATACCAAAACTTTTCCATCACCCCTCCACCCCACCCCCACTGTAACCTGTGAGAGTCCTCTGTCTGCTTTCTATCTCTGTGGATTTGGTCTCTCTACATGCTGACAGGTGAATACAGTCCTGTATGCTTGTCCTTTCCTCGTCTGTCTTTCCTCATTCTGCCTCACATGTCCCAGGTCCATTTCTGCTGGGTTGTTTTCAAAGCTCTGTAGCTTTTAAAAATATATACTTTTACTTATTGATTTGCAAGCAGAGAGAGAGAGAGAATGGGTACACCAGTGCCTCCAGCCACTACGAACTCCAGATGCATATGCCACTTGGTTGATGTGGGTACTGGGGAATCGAACCCTGGCCATTAGGCTTTACGGGCAAGTGCCTTAACTGCTGAGCCATCTCTCCAGCCCCTTCTGTAAGTTTTTATGGCTGGATAAAATTCACCTTTGTGGAGAGACACATTGTGCTTACCCATTCAAGCTGTTGATGGACATTTGGGTCTCTTCCACTTTTCAGATACTGTAGATAACCATTGTGGACTCTTGTGGGCAAATAAGTTTTGGCGTGGAAATATGTTTAGAATTCTCTTGGATAGCTACTGAGGAAGTGGAATTGCTGGAAATCCTCTGATTAAAGCGTGTAACATTTTTAAAAATGATTTTTTACACGCCTTTAATCCCAGCACTCAGGAGGCAGAGGCAGGAGGATCACCATGAGTTGGAGGCCAGCCTGAGACAATATAGTGAATTCCAGATCAGCCTGGGCTAGAGCGTGACCCTACCTCGCAAAACCAGAAAAAAAATGTTTTTTAAGACAAAATAAAAAAATAAAAGCTTCCTGCTCTCTGTGATCATCACGTCAGCACAAGATGGAGCTGTAAGTCACCGAGTGTTCACTTGCTGGGCGGACAGAAAGCTAAGGATGTCACTGTCAGAATCCCATTTCATGGGGTTCACACTGACCCCATGAAGCACAGGACAGCATTGTCTCCATTTCACAGAGGGGAGAGGTGTCCCCCATCTAGGGTCACAGGTGGGATGAGCCCTCTCTTTCTCACTCCAAACCCTGTGTGTTGAATTTCACACAGCTCAGTGTGGTGAAGCCAATGAACACCAGACATGCCAATCCCTAACCCACACCAGTGAGGACACGGCCTGTGCAGTCCCCTGCACTTGCTTAGCCATGGAATACATTTCAAACATATGACCCAGCCAACTCAGAGAGGTTAGCACTTCCTGGTTCAGCCTCAGCTCCCCCCAGAGAGAAAAAGCATGAGCTGGTTTTTCTATTCTCATAGCCAAGATGTGACTGGCCTGGGAACTGGGAGTTCAGGTACCATGGTGCCTTCCCATCAATACAGGCTGGCTTCAGCAGGGGCTGTCACTCAACAGCACAGGGCCCACCCTGCAGGGAGAACTTCCCCCAGCACCCTCGACTTTCCCTTTATGTGCATTTGAACACATGCCTTGCTGCCTTCAAGGCTCACCCAGTTCAGTAGAAGATTAGAGAACCAGGAAGCACCCAAACATGGCTTAGAGGTAGAGCACTCACCTACCACACACAGGACCCTAGGTTCCATCCCCACCCAGCAACACACACACACACATACAGAGAAAAAGAGAGAGAGGTTAAAGGTGCTTGCTTGCAAAGCCTGATGCTCCTGATTCAATTCTCCAGGTGCACAAAGCGGTGCGTGCGCCTGGAGCTCATTTGCAGTGGTTGGAGGCCTTGGCACACCCATACTCACTTTTCTATCTGCCTCTTTCTCTCTGTCTCTCAAATAGATAAATAAAATGTTTTATTTATTTTTTAACAAGCTATTTTTCAATGGAAATAATCATAACAATAAAGAAAGATCATCACCACAGAGTTTTCAAGCTCCCCATATAAGGGTGCCTAGAAGGTTCCAGACACCGCCACCACCCTGAAATGATTCCTTTGCTAGAGAGCAGCCTAGCTAGACCCAAAGTCACGGTCAGTGTGACACAGTAAGGGTCTTGGTAGGATGGTTAGTGACACATTGGCCACTGTCCCAATGTGGCCAGGAAGCAGATCACAGGCCACATTGGGCCCCCTGGGAGGCTGTCCCTTTCTGAGGGTTGTTAATAGCGCATCTTTAGCTGACAATGGTTACGCTGGATGCAGAGGACATACTGACGGGGAGGCCTTATGATTCTACCATGGTTTTAAAAACAAAATCAAAACAGGATTCTGTCGACGCTCAGGTTGTTCCTTCCATGGAAACACACGCTGCGGTGTGCTGCAATCACGCCCCAGCCGTGGGAGCGTCAGATGTGCTCGTAGGTATGTCTATTTGGTTTTCGCTGTGTTTTTCGCTGAAAAATCAGGATCACGTGTCTAATCTCAAAGAGTGGGTAATCCCAGCTGGCATGGGAACTTGGCAAGCATTCCAAATGGTTCAGAGTCCACAAAGGGCTTCCATGAGGGGGGGCTCACACACAATCCTAGACTTTGCAAAGGATAGTGGCATTGTGTTACATCCTCCATATTGTTAGAAACAAACTATTTTCTTATTTTGGGGGAAACACACACACACACACAAGCTTGTGCCCTTTTATGGGCAGACCCATTCAGGGCTGTGTATGTTATGCCACATGAAAGCAGTTTTGGCCTCATTTGTGGCTGCCTGATCACAGACAAGATCTTTAATTAAAACTGGGTTGGTTATGTGTATTTCTTTCAAAGAAAACCATCGAAATAGCATTTGTGACTCATTACCTTCTTAACAGACATGTTATCCTATTAGCCTTGTTATTTGGCCCGTTTTTGGTCAAGACACTGAGCTGACCTGAGATGCTTGGGAAGCAGAGCCAAGGGAAGGTGAATCTCTGGTGCCCAGCTGATCAAGCTGTGGGTGTGACTCGGTTGGACCCTTCCAAGGAGTGTGTGCCCCCGTCTTCACCCAATGCAGGAGGGCAGGGTGGAGGCAAATGGATGTACCAACCAATGACCTTCCAATGGGCCTCTGTGTGGCTGGAAGGCCAAGCTTTTTTTCATCTTCCTCCACATGGCCAGGGTGGATTGTGGATCACGTGATTTTTGAGAACCGTTTCCAATCCAGGACCAAGAATGCCTAGATGGGAGGGGTTGCCTAACATGTTAGCGAAATTAGTGCTTAGCAATATTTTTTAAGAATTCTGTGGTTGGGCGTTTTTGTGTTTTTTCCTCTGCCAAAAAAAAAAAAAGCTTGCTAACTTCTTTGCTCCTCTGTTTTGCTGCAAAGAAAAGCAAGAGACTCTAAATTGTTTGCACATTGAGAGAATCCTGTGCTAGCACGATCCAGGAGGCTTGGAAGTTAGTAACAGGTTCGCCCACTTTGCTGGGCATTTCTCACCTGGTCCCAGCAACAGACTCTTCTGGACCAGGGAGGGACCTAGTGCTTTAAACAACTCCATTCATCTAACCTTGGTCCCTCAGCCTTTGTGTGTGTGTGATTTGTGAGTGATTTTCCTGCTCTTCTCCCTCCTCACCTGTGCTGTCTAGTGAAATAAACCAGGATGGATTCTTCTGCTGCCCCCAAAGAAGGAGGGAGCTGTTCACTTACTGGCAAGGAAAAAAAGCTGCAATATTTCTGGTCAAGTGCAAAGTCAAACCAATTGACATTACACGTACATAGTGAGCTAACTTTTGTGAAGAAAGAATGACAAGAGACATAGTTAATATACGATTTGAATTTTATTGTTATGAACATAAAACCCTGGAGGAATAAAAGCGATTTCCTAGAAAGGAAGCAAGAGGTGAGGGTGTTAAGGACAGAGCAGATAGGACCAAGGTGGAAACATACACTGGATACAAAGGCTCGATCAGAGGATAGATGTACATCACACCTGCTATCCTCTGTGTGATGTTGTAATTAACTAGTATGTACACACAGGCAGGAAGTAGTCGTCCCTCCTCCCTTTGCAATGTATTAAACAATCTTTCCTGGCCTGGAAAGATAGCTGAGCAGTCAAAGGCGCTTGCTTACAAAGCCTGACGGCCTGGGTTTGATTCCCCAGGACCCATGTAAAAACCAGATGTACATGGGCTGGAGAGATGGCTCAGCGGTTAAGGCACTTGCCTCCAGTGCCTAAGGCCCCTGGTTAAATTCCCCAGGACCCACATATGCCAGACCCACAAAGTGGTGGCACTGGTGTGCGCTATCTCTCTCTCTCTCTCTCTCTCTCTCTCTCTCTCTCTCTCTCTCTCTCTCTCTCTCTCTCTCCCTTTCTCTGACAAATAAATAAATAAAGATTTGGGCTGGATAAATTACTCAGTGGTTAAAGTGCTTGCCTGCGAAGTCCCCAAGGACCCCAGTTCAATTCCCCAGTACCCACATAAAGCCAGATGCACAAGGTGGCACATGCATCTGGAGTTTGTTTGCAATGGCTAGAGGCCCTGGTGTGCCCAGTCTGTCTGTCTCTCTTCTCTCTATCTCTCTCTGCTTGCAAATTCATTCATTAATTAATTTTTAAATATAGGGCTGGAGAGATGGCTCCATGATTAAGGCATTTGCCTACAAAGTAGAAGGACATGAAATCAATTCTAATTCTCCAGTACCCACGTAAAACCAGATGCATGAGGTGGCCCATGTGTCTGGAGTTCGTCTGCAGTGATTGGAGGCCCTAGCATGCCCATTCTCTCTCTCTCTCTCTCTCTCTCTCTCTATATATATATATATATATATATGTATGTATATATATGCCTCTTTCTCTCTCGCTCTCTCAAATAAATAATAAAATATTTTTAAAATAATAAATGAATAAATAAAAAAATTTTTAAATGTATTTTTACAAAATAATCTTTCCTTAGGGCTGAGGAGATGGCTTGGGGCTGAACTGCTGGCTACACACGCTTGCATACCTGAGTTCAGATCTGCGGATCCAGTAGAGAAGCTGGACGCAATGGTGGAATTTTGTAACCCCAGCACCCTAATGCCAAGATGGGAGATGAAGACAGGGAGAATGGTCTCAACAACCCCATTAGGAAAATACAAAAGGAAAAATTATTTAATGTAAGTTGAAGAATAAAATAGTAAAGATATGAGCAGAAATTTTTTTTAAAAACACAGAAAACAAGCAAGAAATAAAGAATAAAAACCTGAAGGATTAATACCAATGATAAATCTCTACCTCAAAACCTTAAGGGAAAAAAAGCAAAAAAAATGCAAATCACAGATATCAAGGTTGAGCCGTGAGCCATCACTACAGATCCTGTGGATGTTAAAAAAAAAAAAAAAAAAAAAAAAAAAAAAAAAAAAAAAAAAAAAAAAAAAAAAAAAAAAAAAAAAAAAAAAAAAAAAAAAAAAAAAAAAAAAAAAAAAAAAAAAAAAAAAAAAAAAAAAAAAAAAAAAAAAAAAAAAAAAAAAAAAAAAAAAAAAAAAAAAAAAAAAACACTGTGAGGGAATAGGAATGTATTTGTGTTGATAAATTCAACAAGTGAACCAAAATGGAAAAATTCCTTAAAAATAAGAACTTACCAAAGTAACAACCACAACAAAAAAGAAATAATTTAAATAGCCATGTGTAATGGCTTACACCTTTAATCCTGACACTGAGGAGGCAGAGGTAGGAGGATCACTGTAAGTTTAAGGTCAACCTGGGTTCCAGGTCATCCTGGGCTAGAGAGAGACACTGCCTCTAAACAAACAAACAAACAAACAAGCAAATAAATAAACAGTTCTGTTAGGGAGGGACACCTGCCTCTGGGTTGGATGGTGCACCATGATCAACACCCACCACAGCCAATATCCACTGGGCCCCTGACCACAGTCTCCCAAGGAGCACATGCTTCCTTTGTGTTTTTATCTTCACGGTGACTCTGTGTGGTGGTACCATTATCCACATCCCATTGCAGAGCTCCCATCAGAGTCCAGAGGGAGAAAGCAGCTTTTGCCAAAACCATACACAGCTAAGTCAGGGCTGAGATGACTGGAAGCCGGCACCCTCTCTTTCTGCTTCTAAATAGATTTCTTCTAGTTGAAGTACAACCTGGCTAGGAAGAGCTCCTTCAACACCATCCCTCTGTGTGCACACACGCTGACAGGAGTCCTGTCAGGCATCAAATATATGGCACAGCCCAGAGGTCACTGGGAAATCAGGCCGGAGCCGAGCTGGAAACCTCCTCCCTGTTAACCAACTGACAGAAAGCTGGAAAAAGCTATGGCTGCTACAGCCCTATGGAGAGAGAAGTCATCAATGGTGGTGAACAGCAGTGGACCTTGCAAGCCCTAAGACTGACCAGGCAGGCCAAACGTGCCAACTGGGGCAATAGTGGCACGTCTGCTATGGGGGAAACCAACTGCTCTCTAATTGGACTGGAGGCCTGCTCCCCGGGAGGGAAAGCCTGCCTGGTTCTGAAGACCTAGTCAAAAGTCTATGGTGGGGGACGTCATGAGCCCTAGGGGAGTGATGCCTGCTGTTGTCTGGCTAAATACATATTATTATGCCCACCAAACTATATAATATATATAATAATGCTACTCTCACTCTTGGCTTCTCTTTTTCAGATGGTGGCGACCACTGGGGTAACTCAAAAGACACCACAGTGCTGAGAAGAAGTGACAGTGGAGTGTTCAGCACTGGGACATCCCTACCACACTTCCCGAGGCTCAGGGTCTATTTTTTTTTCTTTTTCTTTTTTTCTTTTTTTCCCAATTTATTGTCCATAATGAGTTACAACATTTAGTGGGCAAACAATGAGTTGTTATCCCCAATTCCCCGCTGCCCTCCCCTCCCCCCTCCACTGGATCACCTCCTCCATGGGTCGTCTGGATCAGTCCTTGTGACAGGGGACCATGGATAGCCTAGTATTCAGCCAGGTTCTCCTGGCCATGCCTCTGGATAATCTCATCCACCACGGCTCTTACAATCTTTCCGCCCCCTCTTCCGCAAAGTTCCCTGAGTCGTGGTGGATGAGTATTAAGGCTGCTTTAAGGTTGTGAGCTTAGG
>PVHP010043514.1:0-14497 GCA_004024765.1 Zapus hudsonius
GTGGGACATTGAGCTTGTACTTCAGAGAGAGGTAATATGCTCACAGTGGTAGGGCTGGAGGCTGGCCCAGATACAGCCCGAAAGAGGTCTGCTTTTGTTACTAAAGCATCTGTTACACTGTCTGACACAAGTTATTCCATGGCTGATATTATACAATGATTCTTAACAGACTCAAAATGAAGAAAATGCCAACCATTAGTTAGTTTCCTTTTCTATTTAGAGCAAAGAAGTAGGTCTCAAATTTAAATGTTCTTATTACTGTAAATAGGGAAATCTATTGTATCTTGGACATTTTGAATGATGCTTTTAGTAGTTATAGGTGAAACAGATTTGTTCCCTTTTCACAATGAAATTGTGAATAATTCATATAATAATTTATATCATACCAATGCAGAAGCCTCTAATTTCAGAATATTCTGGCATTTTCCTTTCTTTTATGGAAAGAATCATTCTAGAATCTTCACATTATACTTTTTTTCTGCCCCACAAAAAATTTCAATTGAAAAGCACATCTATGTTTCACTGTGATTAAAAGTTAGGGCTGAAGAGAGGCTCAGCAGTTCAGACACTTGCCTGCAAAACCTAACCACTCGAGTTCAGTTCTCCAATACCTTCATAAAGCCAAATGCACAAAGGGATGCATTTATCTGGAGTTCATTTATGGTGGCTGGAGGCCCTGGTGTACCCATTCTCTCTCTCTCTCTCTCTCTCTCTCTCTCTCTCTCTCTCTCTGTCTCTTTCTCTCTCTCTCTCTCTGAATGTAAAAAATAATTTAAAATATTTTTTAAAAGCTAAATTTGACATCTTTAAACAATTTGCTTTTTAGATCCAGAATACATTCTTGGTGAGTATAAGATACTCACCAAATTATCTTAATACTGTACTCAGTGATTACTAGAAATCTGCCTCCACCATTTAATGAGACCCCTTGGAACCCACCGGGCACACACTAGGCTCATAACCCTCCTGGGAGCAGGAGCTCCATACTTTCAGATGGTCACCTTCAAAGGTCTCTGCACTAGCTAATTAAGCAGAGAGTCTGAAGATACTCAGGATAAAACCAGAGCATATGCAACATGCTGTTGTGGGCAGCAGACTGAGGTACCCTGGCATAGTAGGTACAGAAAGATTGAAAGATTGCGAAAGAGGGTGACGAACAACTTGATGATCCCTTCTTGTTTGTAGAGGGGCTTTAATGATAAGGGGGCCCGAGATTGAAAATATTCAACTGCAAAGGCGCCCCCCCCCCAATCTAGGCCTCTTCTGGGAACAAGGAACTAAAACTGACTCATCTCTGATAAATGTAGGATGGAGGGACAGGAGGGCGCTGTCCAGGTATATGCGTTAAATATATGTTTGCTAAAGATTAAATCCCCCGAATGTAAAGGAAACTCCATTCTGGTAGAGATTAGGCTCCTGGAATGTATATGTGACCACCAGGATGTAGCCAGAAGGTCTCAGGCCAAAGAATGCTATCAGACAGGTAATAAGTGACCAGTCAGGATGTATAGGTTTGTGGCTCAAAGTTCACAGGTGAAGCAATCGGGAACCAACCCCTATGCACTGGCCAATCACCCGGGCAGAATGTGTTCCTGACACTAGCTGCACAAATCATTTTAAAAGAATATTTTATGAATTTCCCACCATGTTCTGTGATTTGCTATGATGAAAGCCCGCTGGCTCAAACTGTATATATGTTGGAAAAAAAACCTGCAGCCGTGGTGCATGACTCCTGCTACACCGGGCAGATTATGTACCTCAGTTAGCTGAAAATAAACCTTGCTGTGTGACTTGCATTATTGCATGTGTCCTCTGTCCTTCTGAGGGGTGGTCGGCCTCGGACCACAGCAGTATATTAATTTGGATGGACAGAGCATGAGCCGGGAAGATGAATGCCAGCAGGTGGCTGAGATCAAAGTGGCCTAAAGCCTCAAGTTCTTGGTCTTCCTATGCCATGGTGAGGCCACCTGGTGTGTCTGATTCTATTGGCTTCTGCTTTCCCAGAAGTGATCACAAAGTCTTGGAACCTTAGAGATATGTATGCTGTTAGAGTTCAGCCCTTTGCAGATAGGGTATCCTGATTTCTGAAGTCTGTATAGACAGAAGCAGGCCTTCAGGCACTGGTGCTTTGTGTGAGCAAAGGAGCTGGTTATCAAAGGTCAGGGGAACATAATGCACCATGGCCAGGAGGAATGATTGACAGGTCCTCTTCTGAGAAGAGTTGGATTGGATCAGAACTACTTAACCTGCATATTAACAAATGGAACCAGCTAACTGTGTTGCTGAATTTCAAATCCTAGGGGAGAATCTGGTGCAGGAAAGACCGTGAGCAGCAGTCATGTCATCCAGTACTTTGCCACCACAGCAGCCATGAGAGAGTCTGGGAAAAAGAGATAAGTGTTATGAAATCAGGAAGGTTGAGGTGGCTCTGGTCACTGGGCCAGGGAAGCTCTGTCCTGACTGCTCTAGCCAGTAAGGAGGTAGAAAGAACCACAAAGCTATTAGCAATGTAAAGTCTGTCTTACGTCTGTTTTTTGTTCCATGAGAGGATCATGAAAGTGCTCCAATCCAATAGCCTGAAAACAATGAGCAAATTTGTTTCAGATTTTCTCCAACATGCACTGTACAACATCAAATCCATCCTACTTGGGGCCATCATCATCTTGAATGGCCATGTTAGCTGCAGTGCAATATCAGATTCCCACAAATACGCATAAAAAGAAGTCGCCCCCTTCAACCTCAACTCATAAATGCCTGATGGACACGTGTTCAACTTCGATTGAATTCCATGTGCTGAAAACTTGGCCTTCTCTCTATTTAGTTATTTTATTCTTTTATTTTATTTTCCAATTGGGTATCAAATCCAGGGCCTTATATATGTGAAGCAAAAACTACCGTTGAATTACACCCCTTAAGTCCTAATTTTAAATTAGTTTATTTCCTTTAGCTCCATTGGCAGGTTATGAAAATTGGTGAGCAATATCAAATTGAGTACTATTGAACAGAGTTCAGAGTCAAGGCTACTGACCAGTTAGACTTCATCTTTCATTGTCTTACAGTGTTACTTGTTTTTTTTTTCCATTTGATCTTTATATTGTCTGCTGCTTTTACAAAGAAAGAAGTATATGAAAATAGCCAGTGATTCAGTTTATAAATTACAGAATTTTTTCTTTACAACAACCACATTCTTGAATTCGATCAATTTTGGTATCATTTTATTCAATTATTCACTAGATATAACCATTTTTGTTTGCATTGAACTTAACACTGATATATTAATAGATTTTGTCTAGTCATTGTGTTTTGATAGCTTAATACATAGTATATAACACTTCTGTGGAAATCTTTATTTATAGAGGGTTTTTCTTTTTACTTATTTGAAAGACATTATATGAAAGGGATATATTTGTTTATGCTTTTTTCTTTCAATATTAGTATATATAAACACATACATACATATACTTATATGTCATGGAATATATACTATTTGCATATCCACACATATATTTCAATGCCACAGACCATATACTTGTTTTCATCAAATGGATCTTTGGTGATGAGTAGACACAGCAGAGCCCTGGTATGTTATTGCTTTCAGCTGGTTATTTAGGCTTACTCTTTGTAGATGGAACCCATTGGGTTGTGATTATATAATTCAGATCAAAAGCAATACTACTAGACAAAGCACTATTTGGTATGACTTTCTAGCTCACTTAGTAATAATAATAATGGACAATATTTAAAAAAATCTTAAAAGTGCCAAGTGTCTGCTATAGTACTTACCTTAAGATTTATTTTCAGGTATTCTCAGACCTGGGTTAGATGAGAAGAGAGGAAATTAATAATGGAGCAATATCAGATGGAGTGAAGTTCTTCTGGGTGAGCTATATTGTTTTGTTCATTTGTTTATGTGTCTTTCTGTCCATCTTATTTTCACCCAATTCAAAGGCAAAGTTCTGTTTGCATCGCTAATAGCGGAGCTTTCCCCTCATATGTACTCATAGGATCAGTCTCCTTTATCCATATGTTACCTTGAAATTCCATTCCAAATCATATTTAAGAGAAAATTTCAACCAGATTTGGCTACTGGCTATCAAATCAAGAATGGAGGAAATTTCACTTGGAGATGGAGGACTTGCAAATCATAGAATCCTAATAAAATTTCAATCAGCTTTATTTCTTGCCTACATCTCAGAGGGCATTGGAAAATGTAGTCATGCAAGTAAATTATATCGTGGATGCATTTGGAAATCCTAAAACTCTCAACCAAGACAATTTATCACATTTTGGAAGTAAAACAATTTTTGTAGCACCAATTATTGCTAATTTTACTGTTTAGCAAGCACACAAAATAATGGGCTTCTTTGTGACACTTTCATGCCTGTGTACCATTGTAATGTGCTTGTTTGGCTCCCTGCCTTCCTTCTTCTCCTCTTCCCTCCCACTAATCTCCCTTCTGCTTGCATTTCATTTAAATCTCAAATCTCAGTTCTGCACGTGAGAGAGAACTCTTCCTGCTTTGCTCCTCATTATTCGGTTTTGTTTCCCATTTCCTCTGCTCATGGGCATCTTCCTCCCATCATACAGTCCCCTTTCTATTTTCATATCACATCATTTCATATCTATATATTAACCTTGATTCTGCCTATGAGAATAAAGTGTGATATTTCTCTTTCTGAATGTGATGTATTTCATTTAACATGTTTCTCTCCAATTCTATACTTTTTTAAACAAATGATATAAGTTCATTCTTCACAGTTAAATAAAACTCCATCATATATATCACATTTCTCTTTTTTTGATTAAAGCAAGGTTTTGGGATTTAATCTCATAAAAACAAAAGTAACTAATGAGAAAAACATTCAGAACACAAAACTACTTGATAAGTGGATAGCAAGTTTCAGCATTGCACCCAAGAAATAAATATGATTAGGTAAAGGTCATCAAAATGGAGATATTCTATGATTTATGGCATAAAGTTTTTTCATGAATGCATAGTCACTGAGGGAAGAACCTTGGACTTGGAGACAGCCTTTCTGCCCTCTGAAGACTTCCCAGGATATTAGAAAGCAGGGGAAGGAGACAGGACAAGAGGTAGAGGAGGAAAGGAAGATGATTGAACAAGAAAAGAGTTACTCAGCAAGACAAGAGAGAGAAAGAGAGAGAGAGAGAGAGAGAGAGAGAGAGAGAGAGAGAGAGAGAGAGAGAGAGAGAGAGAGAGAAGATGATAAGGACCCTGGGAGACATGATGGATTCCAACTTCAATGCAAGTCAGACCTCTCTGGAGAAGGAGCTTTAACAAGACCCCTGGCTCAGCAGTCAAATGCAATTTTTTAGCACTTTTTGATGAAATGAAATAAATGCATCATATCAAGTTTTGCATAGAATTTTGAAATTGAATATGGAATTGCTGTGCCCCGGGCCCCGAGTGTGTGTTTGTGTGTGTGTGTGTGTGTGTGTGTGTGTGTGTGTGTGTGTGTGTGTCTGTGTGTGTGTTTGTGTTTGTATCTGTGTGTGTGTATGTCTGTGTGAGTGTGTGTGTGTCTGTGTGAGTGTGTGTGCGTGCGTGTGTGTGTGTGTGTGTGTGTGTGTGTGAACTGATCACAAAAGGCAACACGTTGGTACTTTATTCATGATCTCACTTTGAAAAAGAAAGAAATGTTGGAAAATAACAATTCTTATATTAGCCTCCAAAATCATTTTAGAAGCGTCATTGATCAGTGAAATTCAATAGTCCAGAAGGCCCTGGCCTAAGCCCTTCTCTTTGCTTTATAAATGTAGATTAGCTTGTGATATATCCAAATCAAAACTTTGAAAGTTGTGTGGCAACACAGACAAAAACTTAGTCTCCTATTGCCTGGCTAAGTCAAAGGTTTACTTAGTGCCAAGAGACCCAGTTGCCTGATAATTTCAACTGAACTGAAATGATGTGCCATAGGCTCACTCTACGGTTCCTTTCCAATTCACTTATTGATGGACATCTAGATTAGCTCCGTATCTTTTATCTCCTATAGGAGGCATTGATGTGCAGGGCATCATGGTGGTTTGCTGTCTTAGATGCCACTGAGTGTAGCACATTTAATTTTAGGTAATAGTAAAATATATATCTGAGTACATAGGTATTAAGTAAATTCTAGAACACTCAAGTTTTCTTTACATTATGTTCTACAATACTGTTAGATATTTCAGAAAAAAAAATCGCTTCATCAGTAACACAGTTAAGCCTCTATGTATGTGCCTGAAAAGTTTCTAATTTTGTCAATTTTAGAAAGTACTTATCTTTTTAAAAAAGTTTTTAAAAACTTATTTATTGTTAGTAAGTCAAAACTCTGTATGAACAAGTCTTGTGTTGGTACCCCATTTGCCTCCTCTCTGCCCCAATCCACTAAGGGCCCTCCTCAGTGGGATTGCTGGATGCTCCATGGGATGGAGGGCTGTGAAGTGTGCAAGCAAAAGACAGATGGTTTTTGTTTTTGTTTTTGTTTTTTGAGGAGGAAATGCCTCTGGGTATTCATTCCCCACACCATGGCTCTTACAATCCTTCTGCCTCCTCTTCTGCAAAATTCCCTGAGCCATGGTGAGTAAGTTTTAAGTCAGCTTTACTATTAAGTTCTTAAGAGTCTCTGGGTTTCTGCTTTGGACTGTGTTGGCTACTTATCTTAATAGTTCCCAGTAGGAAGGCCATCTAAAAGGTTATAGTAATCATTATGCTTTATTACGTTTGAAATTTCTAAAATACTTTCTTCTTCATAATTTCCTATACTTCTTACAACAAGTCAATTTACTGGGTTTTCCCAATTTCTCTACAAAGAACATTGCTTCTATTTCCTGTGGTTTTCTCTTCCTTTCTTTTTCCAAAGTGGAGATACTTTGTTATTGGGGAAAAGAATATTTGAGTAGTTTTGGCTAACTAAGAGTTCCATTACAGAGTAAGAATTTGGGTTTAAAACCTGGTTTCACAAATCTACTTTGTGCCAAGAATAGTGGCAGGGAGCCACTGTATAATTTCGAAGGAAATCTGGAGAAAGCTTCCTGCCTGAGGCTCTGAGCATAATGCTCCAGCACCCTCAAGACGACTTGCCTAATTTCCACCCAAAGCCTTGGAACTTCTAGGTTTCCATCGAAATTTGCCTTCAACATTTATGTGGTCTAGTGGATGCTAACGCTAGTACATCGGACAACAGCTATCATTGGTATTTGGTAAAATGTTAAAGTGTTTCCTGATGAAATATGGAAGGAAGTAAATAGAAAGACATGGTGAAGAAAAGAAAAACAATATATATATATATATATATATATATATATATATATATATATATATATATATATATATTTTTTTTTTAAAGACAAACTCTCATTATGTAGCCCAGGCTGGAGTTGAACTAGTCATCCCCCTGCTGTAGCCTACTTCTGGGATTAAAGGAATCCACCATCATGAAAATCCTTAAACAGAAAAGAGCAAAATAAAATTAAAGGAAGGAAGGAAGGAAGCAATGAACAACAAGCCAGAAGATAAAAGGAATTAATTGAAAGAGAAGTAAAACTCAGAAAGACAGAAAGAAACAGAGAAACAAAGATGAAGATTGGATAGGAGGAAGGGATAAGGAAAAAAGAAGTTCCAGTAATAAAAAACCCAGTAAAGTTCTTTGAATTAATACTACATATATATGCCTATAGTCCTGTTTGCATGTATATATGCACAAAGATAATTTGTGTTTGCTTTTGTGTATAGCTCCCATTGACTTGCCTTTGTAACTTGCTAGCTCATTCTATTTCCTCTGTCACCCTGATTTTCTACTCTAGCACTTCATTGGCATGGGCTCAGCCAGACTACCTTATACCCTGCTCTGACGCTCATCCTACAAAATCCAGCTCTCACTAGGTACCCTTAACTGCCTATGACGTTAAGAGACTGTCACTTTGGGACAGCCTTTCTGCTCTGCTGGCACCTGCCTCATGGCTGCTCGCTGAGAGGAAAGGGAAAAGACCCTTCTGTTGTCTATGCCATGAAGTGTTATAAAATGTAGACCATACCATTCTTCTTTGCTAAACCTCCCAAGTCTTCTTAACACACACAAAATGGAGCCCTATTCTTTCCTGTGTTCTTCATGGCTTATGCAATGCAAGATTTGTCCAATTCTAGGGTTTAGTTTTATGCTTTCATTTATTATATCTTCTGAGCTGCAGAATACCTTGTGTTAGTTTTAATTTTACAATATGTCAAATATTCCCATTATAGATCTATTGCAGTACCCACTTACCCTCTAGAATATAGATTTCATGAGTGTAGGGAACATACCTATTTTCTTGTGTGGCATCATGAGTCTATTGAAGATTTATTGATTAAGAAAAGATTTTTTTAAAAAAAGATGTTTAAAAGCCAGACGTGGTGGCGCATGCCTTTAATCCTAGCACTTGGGAGGCAGAGGTAGGATTGCTGTGAGTTCAAGGCCACCCTGAGACTACATACTGAATTCCAGGCAGCCTGGGCTAGAGCAAGACCCTACCTCGAAAAACCAAAAAAATAAATAAATAAAAATAAAAAAGATGTTTAATCAATGTTGAATTAAAGAAGAATAAAGGGAAGCAGATAATATTTGTCACTTGTAAATAAGAAAATTGAACCCCAGAGAGATTCCACAGTGCACACCTGAATGCCAGGTGGCAATTGGCACACCTAGGCTGAGGAATCAGTCTCACTGCAAGTCATGTTAATAATTCTAGATCCTTCCAGACATCTGATACCATCTCATTTCAGTCCCTGATAGATTTTAGTTTTTAATCTGTTGGGAAATTATTCTCTTGTGGATTATGTGTATAATGAAATTATTGCAACTATTTGGAAAGTTTGAATAGAAAAGTATGTTCTGTGTCAACCTGGGTTCATCAGTTTTCACTTTGGTGTGAGAGCCACGATATCATCTACAGACATCAAAATCTGTAAGAAAGTCTTGCACTATCTGTTTTTCTCTGATGTCTTATAAGATTATATGTATCTAATTTTTCTCCACCCAGAACTCAGAACTCCTTGAACAATTCCAAGTGATTTATCAGCAGTCTGGAGAGAAAAACTACTATATACTATACCAAATTCTGACTGGGAAAAATAATAGCTTTATCAAAAGAATAAGATTCTGAAGCTGACAGTCATTCTATAATAACAGAAAAAAAAATTAGATTTCTGGGGCTGAAATGAAATTCATTAACAAAATGAAGAAGAACATTTGCAGGTAGATAGGGTACCCAACATCATGGTGTGTGTGTGTGTGTGTGTGTGTGTGTGTGTGTGTGTGTGTGTGTTCATTTAACCCTGTAAGTGGCTCAAGCCTCTTGAGTGTTATAGACAAAAAGAGGGAGACATATCTGTGGTATGTAGTGGTCAGAAGTTTTGACAAAATTTGACGTCACAAGGAATAGGAAAGGAATTTAACTAGACAGAGCACAGAAGTGTTAGAATGGAAATGACCATGAGAGACCACTCTGAAAGGAAAGGTTTTAATAGGAGGAAAAGCGAGCTGCCGGGCTATTTTCACCAAAGGTGGCGAAAAAGCGCAAGGCAGGTTTAGATCAGGGCTTTTAAGGGGAAAATGTTCAGGTTGGGGCCTGGTTGGTCACATGAGGTTGGGTGGAGGGCTCAGGGGGTCACATGCTCTCAGGATCAGGAGGGATCGGAAGGACAGTCCCTCGGGCCAGGTATGGCTCTTGTTTAGGGAGGAAGTCTTTATCAGTCTTTATCTTTGACTCTTGTTGATACTGAGGCTGGTTTGGGAAGAGGATCAGGATGTAGCCTGAATTCCGACCTTACATCCCAGCCTTTTGTTATGGATTATGGGCGAAGTCTCTCAGTGAGGCTTCTTCCTGCGGACAGTGGGGCAAAATCCAGGGGAGGCTGGGATGAGGTGGCCATTTTCAGGGTCCAGGGATGAAGTCAGGCTCCAACGTTGTGACAGGCTTTGTCAGCTGTTAGCAGATCCAGAGCCCTTCAATTCCCTATCATGACAGGCAAAGTCAACAGCTCTTCGGATGTGATGACCTCATTGGGGGAGAAGGGTGGCCAGCTCTTCTTCAGTGTAAAGAGTCAGGCTGGGCACCAAGGTAACTGGGACACAGGGACCTGTATGGGTTTCTGGGAAGATGCATCTTACCCCCGCAGTGGTGCTTAATGGAGTACTGGGTGGCCACAGTTTCCATTCCATCTGCCCACTTCTGGTCCCATGAGTCCTTGATGGTGAAGACTGTGAGAGATTCGTGAGACTCAAGCTGGGGTGACTGGGCACCATTCGGTCTGACAGGATTGTAGAAGTGGAACTGGCAGAGTGGCAATATTGAAAATGAGCACCCCCAGATGGTCCAGTGTAGCACGCCTCGGGGCAGTCATGGGCTGCTTCAGGGATAGAGAAAGTAATAGAGATTGGGTCTGCACAGCCAGTGAGAGGGCAGAAGGATGAATTAAGAAGTTTATTCTCTTTCTCTACAACCACAACATCAAAGCACCAAGCGCAGGGAGGGGATGGACATGTAGATGTAAAAGAGGCGAGGCTTAGTGTAAGAAGGAAGCAAAGAGGCACAGATTTCTCTATAGGAGTCATTCTGGGATTGAGGAGAGGGAGGGCATGAGAGATTTTAAGTTTGAGGGGACCAGTAGAAGTAGACGTGTACTTATCCCCTGCGGAGGTGGAGCCAGCAGGTGCCTTGACTCATTTGACTAGTGAGATATGGATAGAAAGAGGATGTAAAGAAATCTCAAGAAAGGAGCATTTTAGTTGTTTAGGGAGGGGTAGAAGGGAGGCTGGGTTAAGTGGGGACAGGAATCCAGTATGATATCAGGGTTGTCAAGGAAAGTGACATGGAAGAGCTAAATCTTGGAGGGGGTCAAAGTGGACAGACAGGAGTTGGAGAGGAGATCCTTGAGTCTGTGTGGGGAAAGAACAGTAAGCTTTTGTCCAAAAGTGAGCTTTTGGGCTGCCTGGGCCAGAATTGCAACTGAAGCCAGGGCACATAAGCAGGGTTGCCAACCCCAAATAGAGGTTTAAGCTACAGGTGTGAAAGTAGAGCCCTTCATCTGTCCCAAGACTCCCAGTGCCATTCCCACTTTTTCAGTAGTATAGGTGAGGAAGGCCTGCTGGAGATTGGGGAGACTCAGAGCAGGTACATCCAGGAGGACATCACGCAGTTGGGGAAAGGCAGCATCAGACACAGACTTAGGATCCAAGGGTTCATGGGAACTTGGCTGTGTCATAAAGGGGTTTTGCTAGAAGTGCAAAATTGGGGATCCAAGTTCTCAGGAATTCTGTGAGGCCCAGGAAGGAAAGAATTTCCTCCTTAATGGTCGGAGGTGAAAGGGAGCAGATGTGTTGTTTGCGATCAAGTGTTAAATGACGAGAGGTAGGTGTGAGAATAGAACCCAAGTATTTGACTTGAGAAAGAGAGAGAGAGCTGGGCCTTAGTTGAGGAAACTCGGTATCCCTTGGATCCAAGGAAGTTGAGGAGTGTGTTAGTGTGTTGTTTTGAAAGAGCAAGAGAGGGAGAACAGAGTAGAATGTCATCCACGTATTGAAGGATGGTGCTAGGAGAAAGATCAAGGGTTAGGAGGTCAGCAGAGAGGGCTTGTCCAAAAAAATGGGGGCTGTCCTGAAAACCTTGGGGAAGCACTGTCCAGGTCAATTGGGAGGCAATGTGGGAGTCAGGATCCTCCCATGTAAAAGCAAAGAGGTCATAAGAGTTTGGGTGCAGGGGAATAGAGAAGAAGGCATCCTTGAGATCAAGGACAGAAAAATGAGTAGTAGAGGGAGGGATACGGGAGAGGAGGGTGTAGGGGTTAGGGACCACCGGGTGGATTGGTAGGACAGCTGCATTAATGAGGCACAGGTCTTGAACCAGACAGTAGGACCCATCAGGTTTTATTACGGGTAGAATAGGAGTGTTACAGGGGGAGTTGGTAGGGCGCAGAAGGTCTGCTCAGAGGAGGCAAGAGATGATGGGTTTGAGTCCCTGGCGATGTTTGAGGGAGATGGGATATTGAGGATGGCAGGGAAAAGTAGAGGAATCCTTTAGTCTGATTTGAATAGGAGTGTGGTGGGAGGCTATGACAGGAGAGGAGGTATCCCAGACAGAGGGATGTACCTCAGAGGTGGGAAGGGGGGAGCAGGGTCCTTAATGAGAGAGGGAGCAGGTGTGAGAATGAAGACACTGGAGTGGGGATCTAGGGAAAGGGAGAGCTTGAGTTTCTGCATTAAGATCCCTACCTAAGAGAGGTGCTGGGCAAGAGGGCATGACAAGGAAAGAATGGGACAGTAAGGTGTTCCAGATCAGACAAGAGAGAGGGGCAGTAACATGTGGGGAGTGGGATGGCCATCTGTACCCATCATGGAGATCTGTGAGGGAAATGTCCGACCAGAGTAGGATGGCAGAATGGACCAACTAGCCCCCATGTCGATTACAAAAGAGACAGGCCTACCTGCCACCTGAGCAATTACCCTGGGCTCCTCCATCATGATCTGGAGAGTTCCATTGGGGGCCGAGGTCCCAGGGCACCGTCAGTTTTTGGCCGCCAGGCCCAGAAGGTCAGTGAGTGGCTCCTGTGGAGGGTGGGGGGAAGAGACTGGCCTACCTTGACGATGCAAAGAAGGACAGTCGACCTTCTAATGTCCAGTGAGTCCACAGCGAGGGCAGGGTCCTGGCAGCGGGCAGAGATTAGGGCAGGCCTTTGCCCAGTGGCCAGCGGTGCCACACCTGAAGCAGGGTCCTGGAGGTGTCCGTTGAGGCCCCGAAGTCTTCTTGGAAGGAGCCCTCAGGGCTGCAGCCAGGAGCTGGTACTTTTGCCTGTCCCTGGTGGCTTTGTCAGACCGTTCTGATCCTCTCGGTTAGTAAAGACCTTAAATGCCAAATTAAGCAGATCTCCCTGGGGGGTCTGAGGGCCTTTATCTAGACGTTGAAGCTTTTTGCGAATATCAGGGGCACATTGGGACAGAAAGTGGGTATTAAGGATTAAAGTATCTTCAGGAGATGTGGGGTCTAGACGGGTATACTGAGTCAGTGCCTCAGTGAGCCTTCCCATAAACTCAGTGGGATTTAAGTGAGCCACAGCTCCCAGAGGGTGTGTTATCGGTCAGATGTTTCTCATCCGAGTGGGCTTGGGCAGCTACACAGTCCCACTCACATTCAGGGGTGAGAGAGGTGGAGAGGACGACAAAGAGATCATATCAAGTCAGGTCATAAGCTTGAGTCAGATAGCGAAATTCCTTGATATAGTGAACTGGGTCCATAGAAAAAGACCCCAGGCGTTTCTCGAGTTGGGATAGATCCGACATAGAGAAAGGAACAAAATTAAATGTATTTGTAGAGAAAGAGAGACTGAAGCAAGGGAAGGAGGGGGAGAAAGAGAGACACTATAGGTGTGTCAGTGTCTCTTGTCACAATAAAGTTGAGATACGTGCCACTCTGTCCATAGGCTTTGCAAGCAAGTGTTGTAATTACTGAGCCATCTTACATGTGGGTACTGGGGAATCGAACTGGAGTCATTAGGATTTGCAGGCAAGAGCCTTAACCTCTTACCAATCTCTCCAGCACCTGAACATATGATTATTTTCCTTAAGGACTTGTGAATATAGTACAAGAAACTGAAATAAATAGCTGGCTATAGCAGATCATGATAGAACCAGTTAAACATGGGAGCAGAAGAGAAGCATCAGGAAGTTATTTAAGATGTTAGGTAGTCACAGTTGGCTCAGATATTAGAGCAGCAAAACACTAAAACATAGTTCTTATACGATGTAGGATCTATATTTAAGGATGTCATTTAGCAAAAGACATTTTGTAAACCATTATAGAAGCAGAAAATCAGGTTAAAGTCAGAAATATATGACAAATAAATATAGTTTGGATGAGTACCTTAAAAAGTCAGTTTCTATAACTCTTAAAACATGAACAAAATAGCATATTAACAGAGCAAGTAACTGAGCATCAAGAGTCAGACATTGTATTATTGGAGAATATAGCAGAAGCTTACTTAGTCGAGAACTTTAAAATAAAGCATTTTTTAGCCTATATAACTTATCAATATATATTGACTTATCTGGGGACGATTTTGTCAGGAGGAGAAGGAGATGGGAAGGAGGCCTGTCTGACAGAGGCGGCTTGAAGTGAGACAAGGCAGACGGGGTGTTTGAGTGCAGGGGACAAGGGAGGGATTAGAGCGGAGGCAGGCGTGGGAAGAGCGGTGTAGAAATAAGAGGTGAAAGAATGGGAGAGGAGAGAGCCGCAGGACAAGAAGGCTTTATGAGGAAGGGGTGGAAAGTGGGGTGTCCCAGATAGTCTAGAACAGGGGAACTGGGAGATTGGGGTCAGCTGTGTACCCCTATCACTGAGCAGAGCAGGATGGGGGCAAGGGATGGCCGGTCTGTCACGGTCTGGGTGCTGCCCTAGGCAAGGTGTTGGCACCATTACTCTGTGGCCAATAGTTGAGAGAGAGAGAGAGAGAGAGAGAGAGAGAGAGAGA
>PVHP010043515.1:0-14500 GCA_004024765.1 Zapus hudsonius
GCTCGGAGTGGCAGTGTGCCTACGTGCCCACCTGTGTGGTGAACCACTCCTCCACTTCCCGGCGGTTGGTTTCCACCAGGGCCTCGTACTGGCACCTGGTCTCGTTCAGCACCCGGTTGAGGTCCACGGTGGGAGCAGCGTCCACCTCCACGTTGAGGCGGTCTCCCAGCTGGCAGCGCAGGGTGTTGACTTCCTGGTGAAGGGAAAAGGAAAATTGAAAATATCACAAAGGGTCTTCTTGATGCTGTCCTTGAAAGAATGAAATTCAGGTTCTGATCATTTTGAAGCCTTCAGTGAATTCCAGTCCCTCCTTTCCCATCGTCCTTTTCTCTATGGACAGTGACTGATTCCATTTCATGAAGCACCTTTAAATCCATGACCTCCACCCGCCCTCCACATATAGCATACCACTTCTTATTGAAAGAGATGTGGTTATTTTGCCTTAGAGCTGGGATATGGTTGACAACAAATTAAATTCTGGCCTCTAAAAGCCCAGGTCAAGGTTCTTGCTGGAATATTTCATAGCATCCTCAGTTTGATTCTTAAACATGGATAATAAAACACAAAGTCTGACAACAAAGGAAAGAGAGACTACTTAATTCAAAATCAGCCATTCTGGGGTAGAAGAACCTTACTTCGTGCTGTGTTGATTCTATCAGTGTAGATTTTACTGAATGCAATAATTTTCTGTTGGTTTCACTAATCATCTCTTCCTAAAGCTAGCAATGGACATAGGTGGCCTTCAGACAGACTTGAATTGTGTCTCATCTTTACTACTCACTATAGAGCTCTGGAAGAAGCTTCTGGAATCTTCAATTTGCTCTTACTAGAATGAGAGCTTCCTCTAGGAGTCTCAAGTGTTTAGCATAGTAAGCTCTTGAGAAGTTAATTGTCACCACATGTCATCCCTCATCTTTCTGTCTCCTTTGTACCAATAACTATCCGTGCTGGTCCTTCCTGCAACCCTGAAGATCAGAAAGGGCTCTGGAAGGGAATGGGGAGAGTTATGTCCTGAGTTCAGCTCATCCTTCTTTCTCAGTGGTCTAACCCACCTGTCCTCTCTAGGTCAATACATAAAAATCCAGGGCAGAATGCCTGGTTTCTGACCTTTGCTCATTACGGAGCTAGCCAACTTCCTTTAATTCCGGCCCCTAGCAGCAAATGCTAATCTTCTATCACAAAATTTTAGATTACTCATTCTCTACAAATCCCTTTCTGTTTGGAGAACAGCTTCCTGGGCTAATTGAGCCTCCACCCACAGCCTCTCCCGGCAGCCTGTGGCGGTGAGGAGCATGCTCAGGCGAGTCCCATCATCCACTCGTGTTCAGCTTTAAATAACTTCACCTGCTCATGGTTCTGCTTGAGACACAGCAGCTCCTCCTTCAGGGACTCCACCTGCGCCTCCAGGTCAGACTTGCACAGGGTCAGCTCATCCAGGATCCTGCGCAGGCCGTTGATGTCCGACTCCACCAGCTGCCGCAGCGACAGCTCGGTCTCATACCTGTGGACACAAAGGGATTAGAGGCAGACTGGACAGGAATATGCCTGGCCTTGACTCTACTTTGGTTGGGTTTCCCAGACAACTAGAAGTTAGGGTTGCTAGTTTTTATGGCTGTCTCTTTCCCCCTTGGGTTTTCAACACTCAGCAGTAAATCCTGAGGGAAACACACTGGTAATTATTTTCATAAAGAGCCCATGGATTTAGGGAGATGCCAGCTCAAAGGGTGAGGCTTCCAAGATGAACACACCGCCCACATCCCCACAATTGAGTTCCATGCACAGTAGGACATCAGAGGACCATGCTGTCCACCAAGACAGACAGCAGTATGTGTATTGGGAGAGGGGAGATATCACTCTATAGAAGAGGAAGGGGGAAGGAATGTGAGACCAGGAAGAGAGAGGATCTCTGAGCTCTAGAGAGTAAGATTCTTTTGGATTGTGGGGAAACATCTAGGGAAAACCTTGGTCAATGTGCATCAGTGTGACCAACAAGCTAAGGGGGGAGGGAGAAGGGAGAGGGAGACATGAACAACACTATCCCACTGGTCTGTTGACTCACTTGGTCCTGAAGTCATCTGAGGCCAGCTTGGCATTGTCAATCTGCACCACCAGCCTGGCATTCTCAGACTTGCTGCACAGGATCTAGAAGTCCCAAAACATTTTAGAAAGAGCAAAGGCTTAGTTATTTTCTGACACTGCGATCCTTGTTGATTCACTTGTATGTAAGGTTCAGAGTAAGAAATTACAGTGTATCTTCTATAAGTCCGTTAAATGCTATCCAAGTGCAAGTGCTTGAGAACCATTTGAATAGCTAAATTTTGGATGGAGAGATGGCTCAGTGGTAAAAGGTGCTTGCATACAAAGCCTGACTACCCAGGTTCAATTCCCTTGTACCTGTTTAAAGCCAGATGCACAAAGTGGCGCATGGTTTGAGTTCATTTGCACTGGCAGGAGGCCCTGGTATACCCATTTTCTCTCTCTCTCTTTTCCTCTCTCTCTCTCTCTCTCTTCCTCTCTCCCTCCATGCAAATAAATAAAATAATTTTTAAAAGAACTAAATTTAATACAAGAACACTCATGTATGCAAAGAAACTATGAGCATATAATTTTCTTTTCCCCTTAGGCAATATTGAGAAGCTGATAATAAATCTTTTTTTTTTTCTAAAAACAGCTGCGATCTGGTTGGCATGGGTTCTAAGTGCTACAAAGCATCCCATGTTCAAGAAACTTTCACTCCAAAAGGGAAAATAAATATGGAAAGTAGCAGGTTCAGGGTTGTGCATCATGAAAGCAGTTCATTCTCCTGGTCCTGATGGATGGCTTGCTACCATTTCTACCTACATAGTTTCCAGTCTTTCTGGATTTAGCCAAATGTTCTAGTCCCCCACGGGACACTATGTACCATCAGAAGCCCAGAGGTATCCAGGTCAAGACAGACAATGGGGTCGGGGTACTTAGTTGTGCAGACGGGGAGGACATCCAGAGATCATAGCATCCAGATGCCCGGCTGAGGGAGAAAAACCAAAAGTGGTCCAATACACGTCCTCATCTTCTTTCCTGGACTTGGTTCTTTTCTCTCACCTCAGGGTAATACTTTTAGAGCTTGGTAAATGAATGGAAACACCCAGAGGCATCTCCTAATAACAACTTATTTATCTAAGTGTTATGCCCTGAACCTTGGCTAAATGTATACCAGTGTTCAAAACTAACAGCCCCAAGTGTGGAGGTGGACGGATCCTGAAGAAAGAGTGGGAAGACAGACACCAAACACTCATACCCCTCTGAACCATATCTCAGATGCTCTCCTGACAACTTCCTACTGGAGTCACAGCGATGCCCAGCCCTCACCTTCTGCTGGAGCTCCTCGATGGTCCGGAAGTAGGACTGGTAGGCAGGGCACACCAAGGGGTCCTGCTGCTGGTTCCTCTCCTGGATGCGGCACTCCAGCTCCGCGTTCTCCCTCTCCAGCTGCCGCACCTTCTCCAGGTAGCTGGCCAGGCGATCGTTCAGGAACTGCATGGTCTCCTTCTCGTTGCCGTTGAAGGAGCCCTCACAGAACCAGTTGCAGTTGCCCACATTGGCCGGGATGTTGCAGGCTCCGGGCAGGGTGCAGCCGTGGCAGCTGGGGGGCACGCAGGGCCGGGAGGAGCAGCTGGTGCGACAGCTCATGGTGGGCAGGCAGCAGTTGTATGGCATGGCGCTGGAGGGAGCAGAGGCCAGCTGAAGACACAGTCCACGTTCTCCAAGGCTCAGAGCTGTGGCTCTCCTTCCTCTGGGAAGCATTTATATCCGCTCCACAGAGGGTGTGGACATGAACGCCCCCCCTTTTTTTTTCTTTTTGCTTTGCTCATTTGGTGATGGTCAAAGCCCTTCCCCTGCTTTTGTTATGTGTTTTCTCGGTAGAGTCCCTCACCTCATAAAAGACCTGACTTGGGCTTCTCTCTAAGTCAGGACTCCTTCCATGCTGTGTGTCATGAAGTAAGAGCTTCGTGGTGTGACTTCAAAGGGCTGGACTCATGAAAGGCCCAGCTAATGACAGGTGGGTGTGGTGTGGCAGGTCGAGGGACAGTGTCACTGCTGTACTTCCCAACATGAAGGCCTCAACTTCTTAGCAGACCTCTGGCTCTACTTGATAAAACATAAAAGCAGAGACCCTACCTGAGCAATTTTTGCTACATCCAATTCCCAGATGTCAGATTCATGGTTTTCAGAATAGTCTTTCTGGAACAGTTAAAATAACCTGGTACATGGCTCCTGATGTTTTTGTTATTCTGTCCATCAGCCAAAGGACAGAGAGCCACTGGGACCAGGGCGCTGTGCTAGACACAATGAGGAGTGGTTCTGGGGAGCTTGAACCCACACGGGCCCCAGGTGGGGCTCAGCTTTTCCCAAATGTCATCTTATCACTCATACCACAACCCTTAAAGACAAACCTCATTCTCACTTCCCAGATGGTAAACCAAGGTGTAGAGGATTTTAAGTTATAGTTCTCTGTTCTTTCCATCACATCACACTGAAGCTATATCCATGACCTTCCTTAATGTCATCAGGTAGGTAATGTCCTTCCTCCTTTCTGAGATCTCATCTTACCTTGAGCATGACTTTATCTTGACTTGTGTGCTTCTCTCTCTTTCTTTCTCTCTCTCTTCCCTCTCTCTGTCTCTCTTCTCCCTCCATCTCTCCCTCTTTCAGTGTGTATGTGTGTGTGTGTGTTTGACACCTGAAGGTAAGGACAAGGTCCAGTTCATCTTTGGGTCCCAGTTCTAGGACTTTGTCACACAACAGACACTAGTGAGTGGGTATTAGTTAAATAAATAAATGAGGAGATGAATAGGAAGTAATCATTTACAACAGAAAGTGGTAAGTGACCTAAATAACTTACATCTTGGAGACATGACTCTGCAATGGGATGGAGAGACTTCTAAGGAACAGAGAGGAGGAAAGAAGGAACCACCGGAGGGACTTGGTGTGCTCACAGCAACAGAGCAGGAGAGTCCAACATGGTGGAAGGATGCAAGTCTAACAAGCTATGTAAATAGGTCATGGTCATGTACTAGCCATCCTCAGTGACAAAGCTAAGGGGCTTGAGCCTCCTTGTGGCAGCAGCACCCATATAAGCTTTAGTACCTAGGTGTAGTGTGTCAAAAGCTTTTTAGAAACTGTGTCCACAGTTTGTCAGCTGTAGAAACAGGAAGGACAGGCTGGAGGCAGAGAAGACCGCTAAGGAGATTATTATAGCAGCCAGGGGAGTAATAATAAAAGGGTAAAAGGATTCATGGGGCTGGAGATTATGATGGAGTGATAGTGACAAATAAGACTAGGGCCTGTGTGAGAGTTATAAAATGGGTGACGAGAGAGACTTACAAGCAGAAGGGACTGAGGACCAAATTTGGGTAATTCCGAAGCAAAGGAGAAACAATGAAGAGAAGGAGTGAGGGCGGTGCAGAAGGGACAGAAGTCAAGCACATCAAGGGGGAGGCCATGTGACAACTGCCAAGTGTAGCCAAGAGGCTACTTAGATCAGGACCATGGAGAGGGTGCTGAGTGGACCCTCCTGATGGGAGTCACACAGGTGTACCTGCTGTATGTAGCACCTGTGTTCTTAAAGTAAGGCCCACATGGAACTTGAAGAATCTGAGTTTTTAAACATGCAGAGATGAGATGTTGGTGGCTTGGAGGATTTCCTGCCGTCACCATCGGCACACGCTACCGTAAAGGGCGTGAGCTTTGTTCTTAGCAATCGTTGCCATGTCATAATTGGAGTTTGAAAATAATGGTGCTTGAAACACTTTAGAGATGCTGAGCTTGTTTGAACTTGATGACTCATGTGACTTAGGGACATTCATCCAAGGATGAGCAGTGTGAACTGCCCATGCACAAGGCAGCCCTTCTATTTTTTAAAGATGAGCTTTACTTGATGTTGTAGTCAGCTCATGTACCACTGGGGTACATCTCCAAACCAGGCACAGTTATGGGAGGAAAGGGTTTATTGAAGCTACAGATCCAGGGGAAGTTCCATAATGGCAAAAAAAAGCTAGGCCCCTTTCACAGTCCAAGCAGAGAGAGAAACCCATCACCAACACTATACACACACCAACAAAATAGGCAGGAGGAAGAAATTAGGGCAGAGTCTTGCAGCCCTTTTCCAGTCTTGTTGACTCTGTGAGTCTCTGGAATTTCCCTCCTTCATTGCCCTCCCAAGAAGGGATGATTATTTCTAGCTTCCCTGAGCTTCCTTTCATACTGCCCCCCTGAGAGGGCTGTCTTCCTATAAACAACCTCAGTGACTCACTCAAAATTACTAAAAAGGTCAAGTTGAAAGCAAAATTTAACATCACACTTGATATTTGAGACAATGAGGGAAAGTACCTAATCACATGCCTGGGGAAGCATACATTTCCCAGGGGGGACTTGCCCCTGTCCTCACAGCAGAGGACAAGGCAGAGATCAGACAGAGGTGTCTCCCAGCAGATCCATGCTACTCAGCTACAAGTGCCAATCTAAACCACGCTGCTTTGCATTTTGCATCTGACTCTTCCTTGCCTCCTTTGCACCTCCTCATGGAGACAGATCCCAAATGCCAGGATCTGCAAAGGAGAAAACATTCTTGGAACAGAAGGGATGTGAGGGACCTTAGGGATCTAGATCTAGTCCATGCTGCCCTCATTTTACTAATGGGGAAACTAAACTAATGAAGAAATGATTTCTCATGGTCATATAATTCAAAACCAAGTCTACTGATCCTCACTGAATTCCCAGCCCAGCAGAAGAAATGCTGAATAATTTCAAAACCAGTCTTATCTGCCATCATCTAGGAACAAAAAGACAGTGTGTGGGATGGGACACCTAAAAAGAATCATTATCTACGGTGATATAATCTTCAAGAAGAATTAAGGGTTCATGTGGGAGTGCTGATAGAATTCAGCACTACTGAGGTCCCTTGGTGTCTCTCTGATTTCAATTGGTATTTCTCCCATCCACATACTAACCAAGCCTGACCCTGCTTAGCTTCCAAGATCTCGTGCATTCTAGGTGGTGTGGCCATATATGTCAACTGTTATTTCTAAACTGATGACATAAGTATATCCCAACAATTTAAAACGATTTAGCCATCCTCAGTAACAAAGGTCATGGTTTTGGGCATCATCAGATATAGAACTATATAACCAGTTTGGAGCAGCTTAGAATAGAAATGGGGGCCTAATTAATAGCAATTTAACCCCCCCCTAAAGGTATATAAATATAGTATAACAAAATTTTTAACTACATTGTTTTTCAATACTGAGAACAACTAAATTATTACAAAGAAGGACACTATAATGATGGCACTGGGTGCTTTTAAATATTTTAAATATTTTGTATTCTCTATACTTTTTAAATCTCCAATTTTTTTAAAAGCACGTGTTCTGTGTAAGAAAACAAAATAAAATTCACATTAAAATTCTCAAAGAGAAGGGAACACTTGCTAGAAGTCCTTATAGACTTGGGAGCCTGAACTGCCTGTTACTTGAAAGATCTAATTAAGCTGAATTCTGGTCTGTAGAAGTTGTACAGGTTTCATGTTTCTGTAGCAAAATGTATTGAAACATACTAATACTGAAACATACAAGTAAAGATAGTCGTGGAGATCATCTATTGTATTTTCCTTGTGTGTCTCATTTGTTTAGAGCTAAAATTTCTTTTTAAAAAGACTTGTTCTTACTGAATAAGATTAATGAATACTGTAATTAAAATATTTTTTAAAACTTTTGTCATGAGTTTTAAAAAACCTATGGCAAATTATATTGTTCCTGATTACACATAACTTTGTGGATGTTTTAAAATAAATTTTATACTTCTAAAACCAATTCTCAAAGGAAGGAAATCCTTCTAAAGAAATAATGAGCTGTAAAAATGAACCACGTCAGATTCTTATTCCAGGATAAGCACTAAATTGCACCTAAACTTGCTGTTCTGGAGATAAAGCCTTTATCACAATGGCCATTCACACCCTTGTGGTGATTGCTGACTTTGCCAAGTCCAAAGGTAAGCTGGCAGGGAAGGAGGGAAACCATACAGACTGACATATATATGCTGAGCCTCAGGTGGCAGAGAGCGAAAGAAGAGTGACCCATAGAGAAATCCTCTACTAAAAGCCTGCCAGGCCACAGCCTAACACTGAGCTACATCCTTACAGTGAATTTTCACATGCATATGATGAACCCTGAGCTTTGTTTTCTGGAAATAGTGTCTAAGTCAGATGAAGCCTGGAATCATAGCTCATTGGAGTCCCAAGAACCCTAGTCATTCTGTCTCTTCACCCAACTCTGTCACTTTACAAATAGGATAACTTTGACCCATATGGGGAAAAAAAGTCTTACCCATGCTCGTATGTGGTTTTGTTGTTTACATGGATTTTTATTTTCTCTTTTTAAAAATATTTTATTTATTTGAGAGAGAGAAGGAGGGCCATTAATCCCAGCATTCAGAAGGCAGAGTTAGGAGGATTGATGTGAGTTTGAGGCCAGCCTGAGATTACATAATGAATTCCAGGTCAGCCTGGGCTAAAGTGAGACCCTACCTCAAAAAAAAAAATGTTGGAGAGAGAGGGAGGGAAAGAGAAAAATAGAATAGGTGCACCAGGGCTTCTTGTCACTATAAATGAACTCCAGACACATGTACTAAGCAGAAATAATAAGTGAGGAACTGGGGACAAAGTCAGTAAGAGAATTAGAACCAAGCCAACAAAAGAGCCTAAGGACTTCAAAAGTCTTCAACCATGGTGTGAATGTGAACTAGGAAAGCCAAATACATTCATTGCACTAAAAGAACTTTATACAAATGAGGATAGTTTGACTTCTCATTTCCTATTTGTGTCCCTTTTGTTTCTTTCTCTTGTCTTATCACTCTGGGTAAGACTTCAAAGCACTATATTAAATAGCAGTGGAGTGAATGAACATCCTTGTCTAGTTGCAGATCTTGGTGGGACTGCTTCAAGTTTCTCTCCATTTAGTATGCTGTGAGCTATAGGTCTGTATTAGGTAGCCTTCATTGTGTTGAGGTATGTTCCCTCCATCCCTAGTCTCCCTGTGGCTTTTAATATGAAGGGATGTGAAATTCGTCAAAGGCTTTTTCTGCATCTATTGAAATGTCCATGCCACGGTTCCACCAGTGGGCACATCTTGCCTTGCAGATTGGCTGTGAAGTTCACAGAATCCACAGCTGGGTAGGACTATTGATGACTTTTCTCCCCCAGCAGCTAACACAGCACCTTCTGGCATCCTGAATGAGCAAACTTATAGTGACAATACTTGCCCTGGCCTGATGAGTTGAGTGAGAATGGGAAGAGACTACTCATTAGTAAAAGCTTTTTGGAGTGGGGGAGTGATGAAATGAACAAACCTTATAGTTATGGTTATAACCATAAAAAATATTTAGACATTCCATTTTACTTCATTAAGTATGTTTTATTACATATGAATTATACCTATAGTATAGTAGTTAGAAAATCAGTAAAGCTACTTTTATAGAAATTCAGAAGGATAAAATGGAAAGAATAAGTCAGACATAATACTAAAAATGGCTGAGTATCACACTTTGATTGCAGGACATAAAGAAATAAAGCTGAACTTCAGCTAGAAGCTTCCGGCCAGCCTGCTAGCTTTCTTCATGCCAGAAGAAGGCAAGATGTGCCCACTGATGTAATAGTGACATGAAAGTTTTGGAAGTAAACAATTGCTCTCTGATTGGATTTGAGGCCTGATTTACAGAAGGGAAATTGTGCTTGGAACTGTAAATCTGGCCCAATAATTGTGGCTAGGGAGTTAGGTCCTAGGGTGGAACCCAATACTATGGTTATTGTCATAGTCAGCTCACATGCTGCTGGGATGAATCTCCAAACCAGGCACAGTTTATGGGAAGAAAAAAGTTATTAATGCTATAGATCTAGGGGAAGTTCCATGGTAAAAGAGGCTGGCCCCTTTCACAGGTCCAAGCAGAAAGAGAAACCCATCAACCAACACCATACACACTCTAACAAAACAGGTGGGCAGGGGGAAGATTTCTTTCCCCTTTCTATAGATCTAGGGTGAGGTCTTGAAACCATATCCCAGATTTGTTGGCTTCCAGAGTCTTTGAAATTTCCTTCCTGCACTGCCATCCCAAGAAGGGTTATTTGTTTCTAGCTCCTCTGAGCCTCCTTATATCCTTCCCCCTACTGAGAGGGCTGCCTTCTTGTAAACAGCATCAGAGACCCATCCAAGATTACTAAAAAGATCAAGTTGACAACAAAACCTAGCCATCACAAGTCCACCCTTTGTCACTTGACATCAAACCACATCTCCTTACATCATACTTAATTTCCAGATGAAGACAGTAACAAGATCATAATTCCACCTAACATGATATAATTATCCCACATACAACCAGAAACATACAATTCACCCCCCCAACATAAGGTAAGGTCTCTTACCTGTGAGTTCAGTAAAATCAAAACAAGTTACATGCTTGTAACATGGCACAGAGTAAACATTTCCAACTTTTATGAGGCATAACAAGACTGGACCAATACAAACTCAACAACCATTAGGCAAACATCAAACATCTACAATTCAAGTCTGATATCACATCCAGTGTGGCTAGGAAGTTAGGCCCTAGGGCAGAACCCAATACTATGGTTATGCTATCAAACTACCTTCTAAATATGTTTGTTCCCATAGATTGGTACTGCTTGCAGCCTTGATCATAGAAGTTCTTTATTCAAAAGGCAGTGATTAATGCTGACTTCCATTAGCTGGAAAAGTTATCCAGAATAAGTGACTAGTGTGTACTCAGCACTACACACGACATCTAAACCGCACACCACAAGGCTCAGGGAACCTACCCCCAATAAATTTCCCTTTTACTACAATCCATTCTATCAATTCTGTTTCCTCTAGAGAACCTTGACTAATCCACTCACCCACCATGACTCAGGGAACTGAGCATAAGAGGGGGCAGGAAGAATGTAAGAGCCATGTTGGGGGAGAATATCCAGAGACATTGCCCCCCTCAGCAGCAAGGAACAAAGGGGGAAGAAAAAAGAAAAACTGGCAACCTCTGGTGCAGTTCATAACCCCCAACCTATGGACAGATCCAGTATAAGCACCAAGGAAGGACCCCAGTGGGCAGGGGACAGAGAGGAGGGAAATGGAGACACCTTTACAAGATTTGCTCATAAAATGTATATACTTATTCATAATAAAGATATTAAAATTTAAAAAAGAATTACTAAATAATACATTTCAGAAAATGGGATATTGTTAAAACCAAAAAAAAGGAAGACGTGTGGAAAACTCTTTTTCACCAAAAATCAGGAGGTGCTGATGAGTAGGTCTTCACAGCTGAAGTCTGAGTCTAGAAAGATTCTTCTTCAATAAAAATATGTATATAATTAGATTTCTTTCATTTTATTGAATCTCAATTTTATCAACAGAAAAAAAATACACACTCAATGTCATGGTTTGATACAGGTGTCTCCCACAAACAATTGAATGTGTTCTGATAGATCGATCCTCAGCTGATGGCATTTTGGGTTTTACAACCTCGATGAAGCTGTGTTGTTGGGGGCGGGCTTATGGGGTTATAAGCCAGCTTCCCCTTGCCAGTGTTTGGCACACCTCCCTGCCGCTGTTTGCAGTGCTGTGGCAGAGGTGATGTCCAGCCCTCTGCTCATGCCATCGTTTTCCCTGCCAGGATGGAGTCTCCCCTCGAGTCCGTAAGCCAAATAAACCCATTCCTCTACAAGCCACTTTTGTTTGGGTTCTTTCTGCGCAGCAATAAGAAAGCTGACTACAACACTCAATCTGGAAACTGGAACAATGTCCTTGGCACAGACCCCCAGCAGCATGCATAGTGAGGAGTCATTAGCCTTGGCCAGATATCAATAGGTACTAGTAGGAGCCAGACAACAGCATATTTGGGGCGGGGGATTGTTGTTATTGTTTTTCGAGGTAGGGTCTCACTCTAGCCCAGCTGACCTGGAATTCACTAAGGAGTCTCAGGTGGCCTCGACCCTCCTACGTCTGCCTCCAGAGTGCTGGGATGAAAGGTGCCCACCACCACACCAGGCACTCGCATATCTTTGACATTTTTGACATTCACAGACACCAGAGACTTGATAGCTTGCATATAAACAGTCTTAGAGACAGGATCCCCAGATTCAAATTTAGTTCCAGTGGTTAAGATACTCGGCTGAGAAGGGGAGCATTTAAAACACGATGGATAACCCTTTTTGCAGTTATAAGTCATTCCATATTCCCAAAGGAGAGCTGTAGAGCTGCTTTGAGCATGTTAGCACCCTCTCTTCCAGGGAAGTGGGGACAAAAGGGAACATGATCCCTTGGCACTTGCTTGGAGATATTCTTTCTCTTCTAGTCACACTCCCATGTAACTGACATGTCAGATGGGTTCTGGGTTCCATCCCAGCCTGGCTCCTTCCTCACCATGGGTGGTGGTTTAAATGTAAAATGTCTGCATGGCTTCACAGGTTTGTGACTAAGGCTCATTCATGAACCCTAGCTGGTGGAGCCTTTGAGGGGTGGAGCCTTGTTGGAGGAGGTGTGGGGGGACAGTGGCCTTGGGATTCCATAGTCCAGTCCAGTTTGCCAGGGCTGGCCAGCTCTCTCCTTCCTGCCTCCTGAAATGGAGATGTGACACTTGGCTCACTGCTTCTGCCACGCAGTCCCCACCACGATAAAACTTCTACCTTGACACTAGCTATCAGCCAGAAATAAGCCCTTTCCTTCCATACACTGCTTCTGATTGGGTGTTTTGTGCTGTAACTGCTACACTGTGTGAGAAAAAGAAAAAAAGGAGGAGGTAGCCCATAGGTGTTCGGCTAATATTAGCTGCTCACCTCATCTTACAGAGACTGGAAAAACATGGAAATTGATGGTAGTGTTAATTCATGATGAATGTGTTCATCTATTTAGATGAAACCCCTTGCCTTCCTGCTCCTGCCGGTTCAATGAAACCTATGCGGATTCTGGCACTTACCATGCTTAATGAATGTCAATGACTCATGCCCAAAATCTTTTAGGACAGGGTTACATCATCAAGCCCCTTTCTGCTTTCAAGTGGCTTTATAAGAAGCACACTTTGAAAAGGATGAATACAAAAGAAACGTATGTTTGTTTGCAAGAGGAAAATTTATTAGAAAGTCTGGGTAAGTGCAAGACAGGGTAGAAGAAGCAGAGAGAACCACGAAACACCTAAAATGGCCCCTTTGCTGCTCAAATCTCAGGCCACCAGAACACAGGTGTATAGGGAGAGGCCTTAGATGAGGAGGTTCTGGTGGTCTTGGGTCAGAGCCAGGCCACAGCGCTGGACATCCAGGCTCCTTCTGGGTGATGATTCATGGGAACGCTGGATGTGGAGTCAGACTGAGCAAGTCCATGATGGTCTTTCTGTCTTCATGCAATCCTCCTGCTAGCTCTGGGGTATTTAGCACCCAAAGGTGTTGCAGGGTCCACATCGGGAGCGTGTGACACAGGGATTGGTGACACAGGGTCCAATGGGCTTGTCACAGGCATTGGTGGTGGCGCAGGGGTTGCAGGGAAGCCTGGGATACAGAAGCATGAGATCGTCAATGTGAGAACAGTAACATTTTGTAAGGGAGGGCCTTGATGCACTGATGTCTTATGGAGCCAAACCTTATTTTGATCACTTCTTCAACAAAGCTCATTGACAATGGCAGAAGAGAAAAAAAGAAGAAAGTGAAGCCCCAGCTTTCTTCGCTCTATAACCCTGGGAACACGTGAAAATTGCTTCCAGCCTCTAAGTCTAAACCTCCCACCTACAAAATAGGACTGGTAATATCTACCACACAGATGCAAAATTTCAGGAAAAAAAAGTTAAGTCTATAAATATATTGTGGTAGCTGCCAAGTGGTAATCTCTACTTATTGAGTTCTCTTCTCTGGTAATGCTGGAGGCTCCTCTGGGCAAAGTGGCTATGATTCCCACTTCTGCTTCCAATGACCCCCAACAAGGGTCAATGCGACAGTGAGCCCAAAAGTTTATATCAAAGTGGTAATTCTTAGAAATTTTTGTTCCCTTTTCATGTGACAAGCCATCAGAAGCCAAAGCATCACCAGCAGGGAAAACAATCATATGGTGATTATTTCATGAGACCAAAAAGTCCCTTTAACCAGGCCATGCTGGCAACAAATACCCTCAGCAAGTGTCTTCAGATGCGTTGGTATCTCAACTTCATCTGCAAAGTCCCTTTTTTGTCCTTTAGTAGAATTATATAAACACCTCACAGGGAGACTCCTGGGTACCTACTTGCAGTCCTCGCTCTCCAGGAGGCCCCTGTACGTGTTGATCTCACACTCCAGCCGGGCCCGCACGTCCAGCAGCACCTGGTACTCCTGGTTCTGACGCTCCAGGTCAGCCCGGATCTCCGACAGCTGGGACTCCACGTTGGTGATCAGGCACTGAACCTGGGACAGCTGGGAGCTGTAGCGGGCCTCGCTCTCTGT
>PVHP010043516.1:0-14495 GCA_004024765.1 Zapus hudsonius
GCCAACTTGGTCTTGGTGGATAATATTTTTGATGTAGCGTTGTAACCGGTTTGCTAGGACTTTGTTCAGGATTTTTGCATCTAAGTTCATCGGAGAAATGGGTCTATAGTTCTCTTTTTTTGTTGCATCTTTGACTCGTTTGGGGATTAGGGTAATGGTAGCTTCATAGAAGGTGTTTGGTAGACTTCCCTCTTTTTCTATGCTTCTAACAAGCTTCAGAAAGAGTGGTTTTAGCTCTGTGATGAAGGTTTGGTAGAATTCAGCTGTGAAACCATCTGGTCCTGGGCTTTTCCTTTTTGGAAGGTTTTTGATTACATCTTCAATCTCAGCGGATGTGATAGGCTTATTTAGTGCTTTTATCTGTTCTGGATTAAGCTTTGGTAGTTGGCAGGTGTCCAAATACTTATCCATTTCTTCCAGGGTCTCTCATTTTGTGGAGTAGAGTTTTTGGAAATATGGCCTGATGATTTTTCCAATGTCTTTGGGATCTTTTGTGATCTCACCATTGTCCTTACTGATTTTGTTGATTTGGGCTTTCTCATTTCTTCGTTTGATTAGATTGGCCAGGGGTTTGTTGATTTTATTAACTTTTTCACAGAACCAACTCCTTGATTTATCTATTTTTTAAATTGTTTTCATTATTTCCAATTAATTAATCTCAGCTCTGGTTTCAATTATTTCCTTTCGTCTTGAGCTCCTCGGGTTAGCTTTTTCCATCTGTTCTAATATCTTAGGTGGGTGGTTAGGCAATTGATATGAGACCTCTCTGTCTTTGATATGAAGGCATTTAGCGTGATGAACTTTCCCCTCAGGACTGATTTCATTGTGTCCCATAAGTTCTGGTATGATGTGTTATCGTCATCATTTAAAGCTAGGAAATTCTGAAATTCCTGTTTTATTTCTTGGATGACCCAATCATTTTCTAGGAGTCTCATGGGGAAGTGTATCCAAGAATCGCTGGAGTGTCAGTGGCGCATGGTCCCCTGTGCCCGCCGAAGCCACTTTTGTCCTCCCAGCCCTGGCTTAGGTTCCCAGGTGCCTGAGAGTCCTGTGCGCTCTGGGAACCGAACTGCCGTAGTTCAGCTTGCCCGCGGAACGCAATCGTTTGTGTATTTGGAGAGGTCTCAGGGAGAAGTGCGCCCAAGAATCACTACAGGGTCAGTGGCGTGTGTTCCCCGGTGCCCGCCGAAGCCTCTTTTGTCCTCCCAGCCCTGGCGGAGGTTCCTGGTGTCTGAGGGCTGGCCCCACCTGGCGGCTGCGGACCACAGTGCTCAGGGAACCTTGCTCGTTCAGTTTGCCTGTGTATGTGTAGGGGGTCTCAGGGAGAAGTGTGCCCAAGAATCGCTGGAGAGAGGCTGGAGGGAGGGGGCCCCGGGAGGGAGTGGTTCTCAGCCGTGGCCGGGAAGAGCCGGCAGGAGCTGAGCTAGGAGTGGGGGATGGGCAGCACTTTGTTCCTCTATGGAGTAGAAAGCAGATGGGGAGACCTGACACCCCCCCCCCCCCCCCCCCCCCCCCGCTAGCGTGGAATTGGGGAGATGGTAGGTTTGGGTTCAAGGCCAGCTGGGGTCCCAGGTTTGGATCCCAGCTGAAGAATCAAACCTTTTCGAAGAGAGTCCTGGCGAGGCTGCTACTAGTCCGCCATGATGCTCCTTTCTCTTTCTTTTTGTTGAGCACATCCTTACTTTCCAGTACTATGAAATTTGGTACTCAATAAAGTTCATCAGAGGCACTATATAATGACAGTCTTTTATAAAGCACTCAGCATGCAATTTATATTACTGTAAGGATGATATTAAAGGTTATCAAAATGAAGTATCATTCATTACATGTAAATTACAGATGTCTAATCCAAGTGCTGGGAGAGAGCAAGTATGACAGACTACAAGTGCTAGAGAGGCACAACCACATTTAATTTTTATCCCAAATGTTACTAATATTGAGCAACCAAGTGTGCCTTTTAAGTCATGTGATACCACCTTAAATGTGACCAGTCAGATGTTTTCTATGTTTCAAATGCATTATCTATTCAGATAGAAATGAGAGTTCAGTGGCACAAAGATACAATATTCACTATAATTGTATTTTTACTAGAAATATCCATGAAGTAAATTCATATAATTTAAAACATTGTATTATCTATTATATTAAAATTTACATTTGTAGGAGAGTCACAATGAGGAGCTATACATGCACTCATGCCAGCAGTTGGACTGGAATTTTGATATAAACTTCTCTTGTGCTGGTCAGCTAAAGTTTCTCAAAGGAAAATGAAAGGAAGAATTGAGAATAACTAATAAGTGAAAAAAAAGATAAAAGGAATGTTCATTCATAATTTAGAGAAACCAGTTGAAAAATGAGTGTTTTGAATAGAATTGCCACAACCTGGTCTAGTTAAGTCATCAAAATTATGGCATAGTTCAAGAGTTGTTTGTTTTTTTTTAAGTGGAGTCTTGCCATCAGTTTTTCCTTTGTGATAAAATGACAAACTGTCCTTATAGGAGGTACACTCAGGTCTAGGAATAGGAATACAGTATTTTGAATCAAGAAAGGAATATAGCTCAGTGGTAGAGCATTTGCCTAGCCTATGTGAGGCCCTGGGTTTAAGCCCCAGCACCACAAAAATAAAATGTTCTCTGTGACACACCAAGACTTAAAATGTCAAGTGGTCTGACCTCATCTGTGTGAGTCTGGTAAAACAATTCAATGAGAAGACTGAGATGAAGCAGTACAAAAGACACAAGACAAGCTGCTAACTGAACTTCTCTCCTTCTTTCCGTCTCTAAGTTCCATTACTAGTCTGCTGGTTTAAGTGTACTAGTATCTGTTATGTCCAGGAAAGTCCATCTATGGTATGTCTAATCAACATTGTTCAATGACTAGTGAGAATGAATGGATCAGCCAGCCAAGAGTCTTTCTTACCAGGCTACCACAAATCAAGTTCAGTTATTTCCATGTTGAAACATGCTTAGACACTTTCAGGGGCCCGAATGACTCTGAAAAAGAACTAGGATGACTCATTGACCTTGGGCTTAATGAAGACAGCCACTTCTGGAATTGGACAGACCTCAGACCTGTTCTTCTAGGGGGGTTCAGGGAAGATAGTCCCAGTAATAGTGGTTTAAGACAGGCTCTGAATTTCAGTGTTTGTCAACAGTAAGATTGTATCATGGTATGTATTGCCCTGATTACACCATGGATGTGCCAAGACATGTAATGAGTGAGGCACCAGAGTGCTTGGCAAGGAAACTTTGAATGACTTTTCCTGCCTTCAACTCTTTAGATTTTTTTTTTAGGTAGGGTCTTTTTTCAGCCCAGTCTGACCTGGAATTCACTATGTAGTCCCAGGCTGGCGTGGGCCTGGAATTCACAGCAACCCCTCCCCCTCAGCTTCCTGATTAAAGATGTGTACCACCTTACCTCAAGGTCCTTTCACGCCTTAGGAGTCTGACACTGCTGTCAGCACTACTTCAATCTCTTCAGCTCTGTGGATGAGCCTTCTGTCCCTTAAATTGGCCCCTGTTTAGGTTTCTCTGATGCACATGAAGAGAAAAATGCTTTCACTTATTTGCAAGCAGAAAGATGAGAGAGAGAGAGAGAGAGAGAGAGAGAGAGAGAGAGAGAGAGAGAGAGAGAGAGAGAGAGAGAGAGAAAGGGTGCAGCAGGACCTGTTGCCACTGCAAAGAAACTCCAGACACATGCACCCATGCACCACTTTGCATTTCCTTTAAATGGGTACTAGGGAATTGAACCCAGGCTTTCAGACTTTGCAAGCAAGCAACTTTGACCACTGAGATGTCTCTTCCACTCCGTTTTTTAAAAAAATTATTTGCAAGCAGAGAGAGCTGAGTGTTTTTTTATTTAAGTGCATCATCTTTGGACAGAAATTCTAGGATATGACCAATTCAAAAGAGGTAACCCATTAATCATAGATGGAGCATGCAGGTAGCTTTCCATGGGCAAGTGGGGGAGCCTTTATTTTTTCTTGAGTTCGCTGGCTCTCAACCTTTTGCATTTTCAGGGGCCAAAGATCTATTTTCTCTGGTGTCACTTTTTATCTGCTTGAATGTCTCCCTCTGGTTCACTACACTTTCCAACCACCAGATGGTGGAAAGGGAAAAGGAAACAGCAGACTGGTAAATGAACGTGGTTGCAGGCCAGTATCTATGGCTGACAGGTATGGTAGGGAGTGGACCCAAAAAGGAGCTTGCGAGTTGCCCAGGAATCTCCACCCAGTCCTGTTTTCATTTTGTCACCCACTCCACCGTTGGCTGTCCAGATTTGAGGGTCAATATGGCACCGTCAATGATGCCTGTTGGGGAGGGAGCCTGTCTTTGTTTCTACAGCTGGGCTAATTCTTTAGCAACGCAATCCCACCTGGGTAGGGGTGGGTGAGGAGGATCTGGGAGAAGTGGGGGACGCGCAATCCCCGCCAGCCTCACTATGCCCCTCTCTTTCCGCTTCTCCCTCGCGCCACCTCCGACGCTAGGAACTCGCACCTGGCCAGCCTGCGTTCCCACGCTGCACCCAAAGGCCCCTTTCTCCTCTCCTGCCAACAGGCCCTTTCCAGGAGGCGCCCCAGGGTCACCTGTTCCAAAGTCAGCAGATGTTCCATTCTTCCTCACCTGCTCCCGAGCCACCCCACATCCAGCTTGTCCTCGCCCCCTCCGGGCCTGTCCCCTTTCTCCTTATTTTCCATGTGTCCCCCACTACTCCGACATCCCCTCCCCCACGGACCCCCTACATCTCCTCAGGTCTCGAGGAGTCTCGCGGCATTTCCTGGGGCGTCAGCCGGAGCCTCCGCGGATAGCGGGCGGCCGCTCGGAGCTAGGGCCCTCCGGAACGGGTGGCCAAGCCACCTCGGCCGCAGGGAGGCTCCCGGGGGTGCCTGGCCGGACGCCGCCGGAGCCCCGCCCCGCCCGGCGGCCGCGCATCCCCTGCGACGCCCAGGCGGAGGAGGGGAAGTGCGGGCGGCGCGGCAGCGGCTGCCCGGCGCTGTGCTGGGCGGCGCTTTTCTTTTTCTTTTCTGTTCTTTTCTTTTCTTTTCTTTTCTCTTATTTCCCCCCCCCCCCCGCAATTTCCACTCGCGGAGAGCAGGAAACCCGGCGCAGCTGGCCGCGATGCAGCTGCGGCAGCAGGAGTCGCCCCAGGGCAGCAGCAGAGGCAGCAGAGGAAGCAGCGGGAGGTGCTGAGCGGTCACCGCCGCCACTGAGGAAGAAGTCGGCCCAGCCGCCTCCGCGTCCGGACGCCCGCGTCCCGGTCTTAGGGCCCCGTGCCGCGATCCCCGGCGCCCCGAACCGAACCTCACCGCCAACTTTTACGCTGCCTCGGCGGCCCGGCCTGGCTCGGCTCTGCTCGGCGCCAATGGGTAAGTGAGGGGCCGCGCGAATACCATGTCCGCCTGGGGTCGGCGCGCCCGTCCCGAGAACGCGGACCCAGGCAGGGCATCCCCGGAGCCGGGCCCCCGCGGGTGACATTGCGCTGGGATCTCGCGCACCCCAATTCACTCCCACTTGCTTTCGTGTCCCTGCGGAGCCAGCGCGCGGCTCCAATGGGAACCCACGGGGGCCTGGGCAAAGGATTGCAGGGGGCTGGCCCTAGGACCTCTAGGGCTGAGGTTTGCAGGGGGTGTGGTTGGTTTTTTCGGGTGGGCGGGGAGAGTTTTGTCTTGGCCATTTTCTCACCCCAGCTCACCCTTCTCTGCGCTGCAGATGCAGGTATTGGGACCTGGTGGGCTCTGGCCCTGCGCGGCCCTAGCAGTGACCACCTGGCCCAGCCTGGGAGGGACCAGGAATTTGGGAATCTCCGGGACCGGGAAGGGTTAGATTGTCATTCAATGCTGGTGGACGGGAGTGATGGGAGGTTAGGAATCACCTCAGTAGGTCCAGAGCCCTTGATGAGCTTTCCTTTACTCCCTCCCACACACCTTTTGCTTCCAATCCTGACTTCCTTTTCCTCCAGCCTGGCCCTTCTCCACTCCTTGATGTTCAGAACCACAGACTCTTCTAAGTCTGAAGGCCTGGGGATGGTGATCCAGTCCTTTATTTACTTGTTAAACATAATTTCCAAGTAGGCACCTAATATTAGGTTTCTTGGGCCCCACTTGGTAGAGACCCAGTAATATGGGTACTACCTTGCTGTCTAGAGGAGCTGACACTTCATTGGACTTGTGATTATCTGGGTTATGAAATGTTTGATTTGCCCAGGTAATATTCTTAATGAAAGCTAGTCACTGTTTTTCATGCCCCTGGCACATCATTTTTGGTGTTTTTAGGCCAATCATAGGAAATGTGCACATTATAATAATAAATCATAAAGTGAGACCTTTCTGTATTCAGGTAATAGAAGTTGATTGCGTACACCAGTCACATGGTGATAGGCAAGCAATCATAGGCTGAGCATGAATATAGAAGCACTAGAGGAGAGGTTTAACCCAGTCAGTTGTTGATCAGTAAGTTTAAAATCCTATTGGTAGTCATTTGTCAAAATGGTTTTCCTTTTCCAAAGTGGTGGTAATCTGATGGCCTCCCTGCTTAAGTGTCACTTTTTTCACAGAGCCCTTCTGTGATGATCACACCACTCCCAATCTAAATTAGTTCATTTTTAATATGACACCTTTTTGGGTGTGTGTGTTTGCATGTGTGCAGAGATCAGAGAACAAACTTTAAGGTGTCTTTGCCTTCTACCTCCTTTGAGGCAGGGTCTCTCCTTGTTTGTTCACTGCTGTCTTTGCCAAGCTAGGCTAGCTGGTCATGAACTTCCAGGAAATTCTCCTGTCTCCACCTCCCATCTTACTGTAGGCATGCTGGGAATACAGAAGCCCCCACAGCTTCTGGATGGCATTTGGGGATCAGAGCTCAGGACTCAAATTTGTAAGGCAAACGTTTTATCCACTGATCATCGCTCCAGCCCCTGACACTTTTTTTTCATAGCAGTATTACCTATTATAGTGTGTTTAATATTTATCTCTCCTACTAAAAGGCTTAATGACCATGACAACAGCGTTATGTTGTGTGCTATTACTTAGAACTGCTTTCTTTGGTGCCTCGAGCAGAGCAGGCTCTAAATAAATATTGAATGAGTGAGTGAGTGGCATGAAAATCCTCCTGATCTATGGAAGACACAACACTTAACTCACACCCTTATGTTTGCCTTTTGTATTAGTCAGGGTTCTCTAGAGGAAACAGAGTTGATAGAATGGATTATAATTAAAGGGAATTTATTGGGGTAGCTTATGACAGTCCAACAATAGCAGTCTGCAGGCCCACAGGTGAAGAAACCAGTAGCTGTTCACTCTAGTGGATGGATGTCTCAGCAGTCCCAGTCCAGCCCAGAAGGCCTGATGGCTCCCTGGGGAGTGGCAGCTGACAGTCCAACAATAGCAGAATGTAGGCCCACAGGTGAAGGAACCAGTAGCTGTTCAATCCACGTGGCTGGAGGCCTCAGCAGTCCCAATCCAGCCCAGAAGGCCTGATGGCTCCCCGGGAGCGGCTGCTCTTCAATCCACCATGTGAGGCTGTGGAAACTGGGTTCCAATGTCCAGGAAGGGTAGCAGAGCAGGATGCAAGTGCAGAGCAGGATGCGAGTGCAAGTCATGAATAAGCACCAACAACCAGGGAAGGAAGGAAGAGCATCTCCTTCCCCCTAAGCTTCCTTATATTAGTCTCCTTCTGGAAGGCCCACCCACTGGGGGAAAGGGCTCACTCTGGAGAAGGGAACTCCTCCCTTCTCCAAAATCCCAAAAGGATTTTGTCAATCCTTCCTGCAGGCAAACTCAGAGACCTGCCCAAGATTACTATGGATTAGATCAAATTGACAAATTTAAGCATCACAAGTCTTCTCCAAAATACCAAAAGGATTTTGTCAAGATCAGAGAACCACCCAAGATTATTATGGATTATCACATTAGTCAAGTTGACAAAGAAATTTAACCATCACACCTTTGATAGAATGATTTAGTTTACTGACAAAAGTGTATACATTAAATCTTATGGACATCTCAGTAATGAATTACTTTCACCTGAGGTAACCAGAAATGTTATGATCACCTTTCATTTTGGATGGGTCACTGAGGGAATTATGCACAAAAACAGGAGATACAGATGTGTGTTTGCATGGCCAGCCTGTGCTTTATAGCACTCAATGGGAAAAGGACTGAGTCTCCTTTAAGAGGAAAAAGACCTGTTTATCATTGAGCTCTTAACTGTTTTCATTCTTTAGACTCTCCTAAGAAAATAAGAGTTCTGCAATTTTTAGACCTTTCAAGTTTTTTTTATTTAATCATAACCATTATAGGAGGAGGGAGCAGCTGTTAATTATCATTTATTTCAAGAGTCAATACTTACAGGTACTAAGATGAAAATGAATGCTATTTAATTCACTATAAACTATATAGTGGGATATAAGGTACATGTGGGTAAAGATCAACTGCTGTTCTCTAAAGTAGCTGGATATTTGCAATGAAATAAATATGTTTAACAGTTGATTCTGTATATTTTCTCATAGAAATGCCTAGTGGCACACACAGAGGCAGAGCATCTTCCCTGAGTCTCTTCTGTTTTCAGAAGGTTCATCCAGTTTATCAATTTGATACAGTTGTTTTCTTGCTTGGCCTGATAAAGAGTTTTCTGTTGATGGATAACACAGTAAGAATGTATTATATAGTCTTGGTCTGAACAATAACTGAAAAGCATAAAATCCCTAATCCTGCAATGAAGTTGCTTAGCTGTGTAATGGTCTCTTACAAAGCCCTATGAACTTGCTGGGAGAGGCCTTCAATGCCAGAAACAGGGAAAGCCAACCCAAGTCTGGGAGGAATTAAAGCTAGGTGTATCTGGCTTTACTGGGGTTACTGGGAATTGAACCCAGGCTGTCAGGCTTTGTAAGCAAGTGCCTTAACTGCTGAGCCATCTCTCTGGCCCTAGGAGTGAAGGCTTTGCAAATGAATCAAATGACTTCTGTTTGAAGATTTCCAGAGTGACAACAAAGTTTGAGCAGTTTGGGGCAATGTACTATATCAGTGATAGAATATGCTGTCCTAAAGCTAAAGTGAATGTTAACCACAAACAAGTCTTCAGTGAAAATGGTGGAAAGTTCTCTCATCTCCATTGTGTGTGACCTTTATCCCCTCATATCCATCATGGCCCAGAGCAAAACCTTGCAGTCACCTTAGGTGCCCAGATTTTAGTTGTTTCTGGTCTTACTCCTTCAGTTGTTCTTGTATTGTTAATATAATTGTTGACACTCCATTAATACTTGCGCTTGTAGTTGTTTAAAAGCATGTTGCATACAGTTGTCAGTATTGGTCTATTTATCATTCCATATTTATTGGGCCAAGGGCAGGTGCATAGCTCACATAGACCTGCCAATTTGGGCTTCTCAGTCTAGCAGAGGACTTGAGTGCAGCAGTGGTGACAACATGTAACTAAACGACTTATTATCGGAGTTCTCATGAAAGAAAAGAAGGGGAATTGATATAGGCTGGAGAGTGTCCAGGGTGATGTCTGTGTGGAGAGTGTGAGTCATCACTGCCTTTCAGCCACACACCCTCAGGAACATACCTGGAGTTCAACAAACTTTTTTTTTTTCTCATTGCAGGGAGAACACACACCACAGGGGCTATGGGGCATCTGAACAAAAGGGTGCACATGAGAGGCTGGCATAGGATTTGCACCTGTGTCAGGTGGTTAGAGGAATACTTAAGGGAGTTAGGCATTGCTTTGGGTTAGATGCTGCCTGGGCAGGCTACTTCTATGATTATCAACAAATGGTCCCTAGAAGTGGGAAAAATAGGGCCAGGGTAAATTTGGTAGAGAAGCAGCAAACTTTGTACAAGCAGGTTGGAATTGTGTGGTCACACTTGTGGTTTGGACAAAGCTCATGTTTTGTCTGTGTTCAAGTGTGATTATGGAGGGGCTTTTGTGTCTTTTTCCATTCTGGTCACAGAGGAGCCTTGCTGTCTGCTCCCAGACAGCAGGACTATGTCCCTGTTTCTCAGCATTGGTTAAGAGATGAGAAGGTACAGTGAATAGGAGGTGATAGGTGAGAATAACTTCCTAGGGTATATTTTGTGCCTACTTCCTTAATATCAGCCACCTTGGGTGTTTGTTCAACATTAAGCAAAATGGAAAAGTGAATAACTATACCAGGAGAAGACATGGAGGAAGACAGAGCAAGCTGCTAAAAACTAGAAGTCAGGCTCTTCATGGGAAAGATGCAGTGCAGAAAAAAATACTAGAAAATAATAGCATCCTTATAATATTAGAAAATAAAGGCTCCCCAATACAGTGGCTTTCAGAGTGTGGATCCCTTTAGCTATATCCATTTGCTGATCCCCATCCCAGCAGACCTACTGAATCAGGAATTCTGGGCTTGGTGTCCAGCAGCAATCTGCATCTTCATAAGCCCTCCAGGTGGTATTCTCACACATGGTCAAGTGGACACCATCCTTGCCTTACAGAAAGGAACTCCTGGCTCAATGGAGTACCTAAAGCACTCTTTCCAGAAGCAAGATGTTCTGGGCATTAGGATGTAGCTATTTGGGGTATGGGGAGGCAACATTATTCTTCCTACCATACTTATATTAAGTGGATATGGCTTCTTTTTCCTGGACATTCGAGCATTCATAGTTTATCACCAACTTCCTCTTCAAAGATTCCATCTTTGTTTTAAACTTACATTCCCCCCCCAGGTGAATTTCTTTTTTTTTTTAATTGTCCATAATGAGGTACATTATTTAATGGGCAAACGATGAGCTGTTATCCCCAGTTCCCCAATACACCTCTTCCCCATGCCCACTCGGCTGGAAATCCTCCTCCATGGGCCCTCTGCATCAGTCCTTGGGGCAGGGGATCATGGATAGCCTAGTAGTCAGTCCGGTTCTCCTGGCCCTAGTATGTTGTTGTTCAGGGGTGTCTTGCCTCTGGATATTCTCCCCCATCACGGCTCTCACAATCTTTCTGCCCCTCTTCTGCTCAGTTCCCTGAGTTGTGGTGAGTGAGTATTAAGGTTGCTTTAATGTTGAGAACTTAGGGGTCTTTGTGTTGAATATTGTTTATTTCTGGCTCACTGGCTTATCCTGTGTTGATTGAATGGCTGTGGCTGTGGGTCCCTTGCTCACCCCATCATTCTCTGCGGGGTTCCATATGGATCCTCCACTGTATGACTGTGGTGGCTCATTTCTTGCCAGGATCTCAGCTATTGGCCTGCGGACGGTTGGTAGGGTTAGATGGGCCACAGCTCTCTTGCTGCATTCTGAAAGATATAAACACAGTCTCCATCAGAGAGTGAGATCAGTATAGGTTATCAAAGATACACAATTCTGGATTACCTAGATTCTATTTATAGTAGCTTCTCCATCAATTGCTCCCATGGTGCATCTCTTCTCGGGAGCCCATGAGACCAGGTTCCAGTGCATATCACCCTAATTCCCCAGTTCCAGTTAAGGGCTCCCCCTCACTCAGTGGAATATTTGGCCGAATTTAAACACTGTTGATTGCCTCCCCCAGGCTTTGGCTCCTCCACTGCACAAGTTGCTAAACCAAATTGGGTTCAAAACCATAAAATCCTCACAAGCATACTGTAACCTAGAGAGCAAGCAGTGGGCGTAGTCTGGCAAGAGGGTCCATGAATAGTAGGGGAGAGAGTCTAAGCCTGTGAATATTTGATCAGTCTGAAAACCCCTGGTCTCAGTCACAGGTTCCCTCCCTCACTGAGATGTTGACCAAAGTGACCCATGAGGTTCCAAAAACAAGACAGAATTCTGTCAAAGCTTTTAAATGCCCTCCCCAGGCCTGAGGCAAAACCCTGTTGCTGAAGAAACCACAGAATGTCATTGATCAGCATCTAGAGACCCTTCGAGGTCCGGAATGGTAACTAGCCCACAGATGGTAGTTAGTGTAGTGCTGGAAGGCACTTCATAAGCTGCCAGGGGAAGCTGGTCAACAACAACTGGAGCAAACAGTGACCACTGGCATGAAACACAGCCTGCTGCTGTGAGTAGGCTGACCTATTGGGAGAGAACAGTGAATTAAACTTACATTTTTAAAAATTATTTTTTATTTATTTGAGACAAGAGAAAGGCAGCTAGAGAGAGTGAGTATGGGTATGCCAGAGCTTCCTGCCACTGTCAACGAACTCCAGACACATGAGCCACTTTGTGCATCTGGCTTTACATGGGTACTGGGGAATTGAACCTGGGTCATCAGGCTTTGGAAGCCTGTGAACCATTGAGTCTTCTCTCTAGCCCTAAACTTAGATTTTTAAAAGCTTATTAATAAAGCCACCTGTTAGAATTTGAACGTTTCCCTCAAAAGTTCATGTGACTGGTGTTTGGTGCTGGAGCCCTTGGGAGGCAAGTAGAGGCTAGATGGGAACATGAGGGCAAGCCTTCATGGTAGCATTAGTGATTTTAGAAGAACAGGAAGAGGCCCGAGTTAGCACATTTGCTCTGTCACTGAATGTGATGTTAACCTCTGCTATGTTTTATGGCATCAAGACAGCTCTTACCAGGATCTAGGCAAAGCCAATACTATCGTTGTAGTCAGCTTTTTCGTTGCTGACAGAAAGAATCTGGCCAAAAGCAGCTTGGTGAAGGAATGGGTGTATTTTGACTTATAGACATGAGGGGAAGCTTCATGATGGCAATAAAAATGATGTCATGAGCAGAGGTTGTATATCACCTCCTGGCCAACATCAGGTGGACAACAGCAACAGGAGAGTGTGCCAAATGCTGGCAAGGGGAAGCTGTCTATAACACCCCATAAACCCGTCCCCAACAACACACCTCCAACAAGGTTTCAATTCCAAAATTGCCATCAGTTGGGGAGCAGGCATTCAGAACACATAAGTTTATGGGGGACACCTGAATCAAACCACCACAGCCATGTTCATGGACTCAATAGATTTCAGAAGAGTAAGTCAAATTGTCTTCTATTTTTTTAAGTTATCTAATCCCATGTATTTTGTTATGGAACACAAAATAGATTAAGACACCATCTTAAAGCTATACTTTGCAAATTATATATATATATATTTGCAAGCAGGGAGACAGACAGACAAGAAAAGAGAGACAAAGAGAATGGGTGTGCCAGGGCCTCCACCCACTCACTGTAAACAAATTCCTGATGCATATACCACTTTGTGTCTCTGGCTTTATTTGGGTACTGGGGAAATCAAACCCGGACCATTATTAGGCTTTGTAGACAAGAGCCTTAGCCGCTTAGCCATCTCTCCAATCTCTACTTTGCATTTATTGTTTTCCTCTTGCCATTGCTCTGTCTTGAGACAGGTCCTCTTCCCCCACCCATGCTTTCATCATGGAGCCTGCCCTGCACCTACTAGGACCATTGTCCTCTGGCACTGCAGTGATTTTGTTCTAGAATCTGTTCATGACAAGGTAACTCATGGACTGTCAATTTGTGGAGGTCAGAGGACAACTTCAGATGTTAGTCCTTGACTTCCAGTGTTTGTGACAGGATTTTTTCTGTTTTTACTTTTTTTGTATGTGGATACTGTATGGATGTGTGTATACAGATGATCACCACCACTGGACATGTGGGAAGAGGCCAGAGTAGAATGTTGGATATACTCCTCTATTACTCCTCTATTGTGTTTCCTTAAGGTAGGCTTCCTTACTAAACCTCTAGTTACCATTTTTCAGTCAGACTAGCTGATCAGCAAGCCTCAGTGGTTTTCTTGTCTCTGCCCCTCTTGGGGTTGGAGTTACAGACGTGCATGACCACCTTGGCTTTTTGACATTGAGGTTGGTGTTTAAAGTCAGGTGCTCATGCTTATGTAGGAAGCTCGCTTTCCCACAGAACCAGCTCCCCAGGCAGTATCCTTAGATGTTTGCCAGGCTACCTGGCCCATGAGCTTCTGAGTGATTCTGTCTCCACATGCTGAGATTATAGATGTTGGTGCTATGGCGTCCGTCTTTATGTAGGCTGTGGGTATCTAACCTTAGGTATCCATGCTTGTGTGGCAGTCACTTTATCCACTGAGCCATTTCCCTAACTCTGGACCTCTTTTTCTTTGCATCTGAGATTCTGTTTTACTCTCAATTTCCTCTCCTCCTCCTGTTGCTGGTTCTTTATCCCCATCCACCTCTGGGACACTATTAATCTTTGTCCTCTTCTAATGGAAGTGTACCCTGGAGTGATCTCAATCACATTGCACATTCAACTGTCCCCTAGCCCAAACTTGGTCTCTGTTTTTTATATAGGTAACCATGTACTGAACCTTAAGAGTTACTAGGGTGGAAGCTTCATCCATTAGGCATTGTGTTCCTGTGCTTGGCACATGGTAAGCTCTAAATAATACTGGTTGATTCCCATTCACAACCTCCAACTCTGCTCATGCAGGTGTGTCTTAAACACTTCCAACTGAGGATGCTGCAGACTGAGCTCAACATTTCTCTACCATAATTCCTGCTCTGTCTTTTAAAAAAATTAATTTATTTGTACACAGAGACAGGAGACAGATGGTGAGAGAGGAGAGAG
>PVHP010043517.1:0-14482 GCA_004024765.1 Zapus hudsonius
AGGGAGGGGGGGGGGGGAAGTGGGGAGTTCGGGATAACAACGAATGGTTTGCCCACTAAATAATGTAACTCATTATGGATAATAAATATTTTTAAAAAAATCAGTTCTTGCCGGGCGTGGTGGTACACGCCTTTAATCCCAGCACTTGGGAGGCAGAGGTAGGAGAATCGCTGTGAGTTTGAGACCAGCCTAAGACTCCAGTGAATTCCAGGTCAGCCTGAGCTAGAGTGAGACCCTACCTCACAAAAACAAAAATCACTTCTTATATTTATCTATTATTTATCTTTTTAAAATCAGTTCTAGTTTTATTTTTATTGCAATCGTTCTGCCTTATCCAGAGGCTTCATTCCAAGACCCTCTGTGGATGCCAGAACTGTGGATAACATCACACACTGCATCACACCTAGCATGTAGACAGACGTGTGTATTTACAGGGACCTTTTCTCTATAAACACACTATGACCAAGTGTCATTTATGAATCAGGCACAGTTAGAGAGTTACAGCAATAGCTAAGGTAGAGCAGTCACACCATAATGAAAGTGTGACCTGTCTTATCACACTTTCAGTTGACACTTAAGGAAAGTACTTTGCATGTAAACCTGGTAGCTAGCACACAAGTATAATCCCACCAGTTGGGAGGCTTAAGGCAGGAGGATTTCTGTTCTGTTGGAGTTCTAGGCCAGGCTATAGATTGAGCCTCTGTCACACAGAGAGGGAGAGAAGAGGGGAAGAGAGGGGAAGGAAGGAAGGAAGGGAAGAAAAATAAAAACAGACAGAAAGGAAAGGGGAGGAGAAAGCAGGGGAAGGGAAGAGAAAGAGAAGGAAAAGAGAAGAGAAAGTACTTTGCAGCTTCTCTTGTACTCTGGGGTCACTAGGAACTGAGGCTTCCTTGAACATAAACCCTGGGAAGGGCTGGAGAGATGGCTCAGCCGTTAAGGCACTTGCCTCCAGTGCCTAAGGCCCCCAGTTCAATTCCCCAGGACCCACATAAGCCAGACACACAAGGTGTGGCCCTGGTGTTCTCTCTCTGTCTCCCTCCCTCCCTTCCTCCCTCCCTCCCTCTCTCTCTCTCTACTTGAAAAAATGAATTAAAAAAAAAACCACGCGGGAGGCCTGGGTTCATTTCCTGGCCCCCCAAAAAATAAATAAATAAAAATAAATAAATAAACACTGGGAAGCCACAATAGCAATGCATAACTTAAAAGGCCACCAAGTAACTGGTGGGTGGGTAGTGCATACAATGTGGAAACACTGAACAAAGGCATGGCTCACATCCTGCGCACATAGTATAAAAACTGTTATTTTCCATGTAATATTTTCAGACTGCAGTTGACAGCAAAGTCACAGCTGCTTTCTAATTGCTTGAGTTGCTTCATTGATTCTGTCTTCTAATCACACAAACGGTGACATGTAATTGTCACTTAGGAATTATGTCAGCTCCTGCCCTCAAAGAAACCCAAATTTTAGCCTTAAAACTTAAATTGGGATTTCTTTTCCCCAGAGGAATTCCAGGGCTAAAAAAGACCCCAAATGCTTATTAGGACATCTCTTCCATCCTTCCATCCCTCTGTCCCAAATGAGGGGCACCTCATGATTGATCACAGGGGACTGAGCCCAGCACCACAAACTATAGGCTTAGGCCAGACAAGACAACCCTAATCCTTTACCTCCTCTTGGTGAGAGCCTAGTTATGTGACTCCCCAGCAACAAGGGAGGCTGGGAAATACAACACTCCCAACAAAATCAGTGCTCTGTTAGTAAAAGACAAAGGATGATGGGAAGGCAGCCAGCAGTCTGCCTCAAAACAATGCTCCTATGACAAGAATCTAGTTGTGATGGAGTTCTTTAACCTGAGTTGCTTCTCTATTTTTTTTTCCATGTTCAGTATTGTGGCTTGGTAGTATTTCTGAATATTATTAACTTCTTGTATTGTAATCAGAAAATAAGACTTCTACTATTTCTTCCACTTTAAGTTATTGAGCCTTCTACTCTGGGTCAACCTGTGGCTCTCACAGATACCCAGTTTCCTATTTAAAGTATGCTAGTCAAAATATATACATTAGGGGCTGGAGAGATGGCTCAGCAGTTAAGGCACTTTCCTCCAGTGCCTAAGTCCCTGGGTTCAATTCCCTGGTACCCACATAAGCCAGACCCACAAGGTGATGGCCCTGGTGCTCTCTCTCTCTCTGTCTCTCTCTCTTCTATCTCTATCTCTGTCTCTGTCTCTCTCTGTATCTCTCTGCTTGAAAATGAATAAAATTTATAAAAAATTAAAATGTATATATATATATATATATATATATACATTAATGCAACCTTTGTAATTAGCTATTTGATTCAGTTATAGAACACTTGTCATGGAACCTTCTGGATACATCCAGTCCCTTACTATCAGCTAGCATGGCACTTCCTGTGGAGCTTGTTTTGTTTTGGTTAAAGCACTGGGGATTGAATTCCCAATGTCTCAACAAGGCTAGGCAAACACTTAACCACTGAGATGCATCTCCTGTCAAGTAATTATTATATGAAATGTATCAGACATTATCACTTCCCATTTTGCAGACAGGAACCACTGAGACACATTCATTCATCTGTGATATTTAATCCTCATCACACCGATTCCAATTGCTTCACCACGCTTCCTTCCCTTTTAGAGACACTAATATTCTTAAATAATTTTTAATCAAAATAAAAAAAGATATCATGAAAACCTACATTGCCTAGCTTCTCTTCCTCAGGGAAAACCAATTGCAACTTCAGCTGTTCCTTCTAGAACCTACTCCATGTTGCTAGATAAAATTCAGAGCTGCAATTTCTTTTTTTTTTTTTTTTGGTTTTTCGAGGTCGGGTCTCGCTCTAGCCCAGGCTGACCTGGAATTCACTATGTAGTTTCAGGGTGGCCTGGAACTCACAGTGATCCTCCTACCTCTGCCTCCCGAGTGCTGGGATTAAAGGCGTGTGCCACCACACCTGGCTCCTAGCTGCAATTTATCAGCCATGTAAATTTCTCATTCTGCTAGCCTCCAATTCCATCTGTTTTGCCATTTTTTTTGTTTTTCCTGACAGAGGAAAAACAGACTATCGCAGGCTGGTCTTGAACTCACTATGTAGCAGAGGGCGACCTTTCACTTCTGATCCTCCGGCCTCCACCTCCCATGCTCTGGGATTACCGGGGGCACCATCGCGCCTGGATTATGTGAAACCCAGAGCTTCATGCATGCTTGGCCACACCCCTAGCCCTGATCTTCTTTTGCGATGTGACCTCAGTGCGTTTTCAAATTAAAGTTGTTGTAATTCTCATAGCTTTCTTATTCTGTTTCTCAAAAGTGCCATCCTTGTCTTAAACATGAAACAGTTTCTCTCTGATAACTTTTCTCAAAAATAAACAAAACCGAGTGCGATGGCGCACGCCTTTAATCCCAGCACTCAGGAGGCAGAGGTAGGAGGATTACCATGAGTTCAAGGCCACTCTCAGACTACATAGTGAATTCCAGGTCAGCCTGGTCTAGAGTGAGACCCTACCTCGACAAACCAAATATAAAATAAAATAAACAAAAGTGTTTTGTCTGTTTTGTACAGCACCATCTTTCTCAAGGTTTCTCTGCGTGGACTTGTTTTGGGCTTTGACTATCTTTGTCACATGATGGGGGATTTCTGGTTCCGAGGAAGAATCAAAGCAGAGGTGCGTGTTCGGAGAGGACTTAGTGCCTGTAAGCTTCATGGTGTTGGGGAGCTCCTCACTCAGGAACCCACACATGTCAGGATCTATGGAGTTTATGTTTTTCCTGGAACTGTTGAGTTTCTCCTCCCCTTACCCCCACCCCCAAAAATGCACCCTCCAATCCATTACCTGAGCCAGACAGACCTGTCATCTAATGTCAGAAGGACCCACTGTCAGGGTCCCCCACCCCCAGGCATCATAACCCCACATCCATTTGTCCTCACTGCTGCTGGGGTGTGGGAAGGGATCTGGGACCGGCAGGTACCCCCCATATCTAGGATATCCAGAACATATGGAGGTTCCAGTTCCCTAAGTTCATACGCAATTCCCTAGGTCTTCTCCCTCGCCTCCTCCAGGAACTGATCCTCCTAGGGCCTCCACAGGAAGACCACCTCAGAGGACCCCGCTAGCACTCTAGGCCGGACCTGCTCTGTTCTGAGAAGACTCAATTAACACCCTTCTGTTGGTGTCTGAGCCCTTCTCCCACCCTTCAGAGGTCTAAACAGGTTTTATTCCTTCCAGGCGCTGGGCCACAGTTAAGATCCTAACACACACCAGACACACTTGCTCCATCAGGAACTCACTTGAGCGGGACTTCAACAAGGAGATAAACCTTCGAACTTATCTAGCTTGACAAGGTAACTGATGGATAGAACCAAAATGACCCCTGCTTTGCCCAGCATTGAGTCCCTCACAAGTGTTACTGTTTAAAGTTTAAAATTTGTTACAGCTAGGGAAACGGTTCAGCAATTGAAGGTGTTTATTTGCAAAGTCTGGCAGCCTGGGTTCAGTTCCCCAGTATCTACATAAAGCCAGACAGGCATCGGTTTGCAGTAGCAAGACCCTGGAGCTTACACTTACACACACACACACACACACACACACACAGTTTCTTACAAATTTTTGTGGCCTGCACAAGAACAGAAACCCAGGACCTTGCTCATAAGTACGCTACCACTCACCTACACCTTAATTCCAAGGCAGTTTTTGAAAGAGCTGCTTTATGTATGAATTAATTTATCCCCTGGGAAGGTTTTGGGGGGTGCTTTGTACTAAGCGGGACTATTTTTACTCACCAACAATCTCTTCTTGCTGATGCAGACTTTTCAGTGAACATATTTCTTCTAATATTTATTAATAAAAGTCTTGTCTAGGGTTTTAGAGTTCTTTGTCACAGCTGTCACCAAAATAGTCAATGACACGCCAAGCCCTAATGACACGTCAATCTTTGAATAAGCCCACCTTCGTTTATTACAATCCCTGCTCCCCGTTGGTAAATTAATCCACATATTTGAATTTCATGCAATTTCAGTCCACGATTTACATTTCCTTAACAACCGACCTCAATCTAATATTTTTCACAAAATGACATTCCTCAGCTGGGCACTGTTGTCTTAAGCAAATGCATATTTCCTTCTCAAACAAATCGTAAACACTGGATTAATTAATCAACTTAAGGGCAGCTGTTCTCCACTTCCAGGCACAGGGCCACGGCTAAGATCCTCACACACACAAGAAACACCCTCGCTCCATCAGGGACTCAGCCCAACCGAGGGCTTACATAACTTGGCAGTGAAGCTTGACCAGTTGCCAGGATGCAACGTTGAGGCACTTGGCAAAGAAAAGTGGTGTTTTGGAGTGGAAATAATGTTTCATGAAAAGACTGCTAAATGATGATAATTGCTTTAGTTATGAGATCCATGAGTGTGTCTGTGGGAACAAAGAGCCACGAACATATGCCAATAGAAACCTTTCCTGCGTCTGGGCCATCGCATGGGATCACAGCGCAGAGATGAGTCACCGAAGATCAGGGCCCAGGTCCCGCCTCCCCCTCAAACGTGAGAGGTCCTCCTGGCTCCAGAGGACAGGCAGCCAACTATCTGAAACCTTCCTATCAAAATGTGCCCTTCCTGTGCCAGGACAGTGGTGCCCAAGCACGACTGGTGGTGGTAGAGAAGGGGCTCCCTGTGTTTGCTTTGAGCGGATAATAATGCCATTTTACCATCTCAGACAGCACTTAACAGAGAGGAAGGAAGGTGATGGGCCTCAGGGCATCTTTGACCTTCAAGCCCCAGCACCACATAAACAGATACATGCCTATCATATCCAGCAAATGGGAGGTAGAGGCAGGAAGATCATGAGCTGAAGGTCATTCTCAGCTATATAGGAAACTGGAGGCCTGGGACACATGACACCCTGTCTATAAAAATAAAATAACATTTAAAGTTTAAAAAAAAATTCCACTAGGGCTGGAGAGATGGCTCAGCAGTTAAGGCACTTGCCTCTAGTGCCTAAGGCCCTGGGTTCAATTCCCCAGGACCCACATATGCCAGACCCACAAGGAGGTGGCCCTGGTGCTCGCTTGCTCTCTCTCTCGCTCTCTCTCTCTGCTTGAAAATTAATAAATAAAATATTTTTAAAAAAAACCTCCACTAAAAGGGAAAAATAAGAGTGAATGGCCCAAATGCAATACATATATATATATACATATATATATACACATACACACATATATACATATATACACACATACACATATATACACATATATGCATACACATATATAAACATACATGCACATATATACATGCATATACATATATATACATATATAAACATACATACACATATATATACATATGTGCACATATACACATATATACATGCACATATATAAACATGCATACACATATACATGCACATATAAACATACATACACATATATACAAGCACATATAAACATACATGCACATATATACATGCACATATATAAACATACATACACATATATACATGCACATATATAAACATACATACACATATATACATGCACATATATAAACATACATACATACATACATACATATATACAAAGGCACAACTAGGAGCTGAGGGTGTGGCGCACATGAGGCCCTGGATTTGAGCCCCACGACCACATAAACCTGGTGCAAACAGGAAGATCAGAAGTTCAAAGTAACCCTCAGCTACATAGTGAGTTCTAGGCCAGCCTGAGCTACAGGAGACCCTGTATACTCAAAACCAGAAAAACAGCAAGGAAACAGAATGCCCAGGCCTGAGGAAGGACTCGTTTCTAACATTGAACTCCAGTCAAATTCCGACTGGACACTTGAGAACCTCCCTCAGTGTCTTCCTTCCTCTAAGGCCAGGTTATCAATATTGACTTTGGACGGTAACTGGGGAAACTATGTCACGTACTGTGTGTGCCGAATGAAACGACTGGACTCTGGGAACAACAGAAAATTCCAGCATATGTTGTTGGGCTAAGGATGTGGCTCAGTGGTAGAATACTTGCCTAGCAAATACAAGACCCTGGGTTCAATCCCCAGAAGGAAGGAAGGAGAGAGGGGGAGGGAGGGAGAGGGAGGGAGAGGGAGGGGGAGAGAGAGAGAACACTCACAAATGAGTGCTGATGTTGGTTATGAACTGTTTTAAATTCTTAAGAGGCAGAGGCAAAAATTCCTACTGGTTAACATAACATCAACCACCAAAATCCTGAAATAAATTATTAACTAGTTAAGCCAGAGAGGAGATACTCTAGAGTAGAATGCTCAGTCCTCAAAAGTAGTAGCATTTGTTGGCTGACTGTTGAACCTCTTCACAGTGCCAAGGTCACGGCAAAGATCTCAGTCAGAGATCACGCTCCTGCATTTATGCTACGGTGTCCTATAGGGACCCTATGTCTAAAATACAGCCATAAAGGGTTAAATCAATAGCCCTTGTCTCTGAGCTCGACCCGGCTGTAGAAGCTTCCTTACACTGCATGCTTGCAGTCTCTGCTTGTAAAGCCTCACATATGTTTACCTCAACCTATACTGAAGCCAAAAACACCCAGGAAATTAATCTCTCCCTAAAACCAAGTGGAGTCTCAGATTTCATTGGGCACCTCCTTGGTTACATGGGCTGAGCTCAGCACCAGGATGCTGGTCAAATCAGTGCATGCCTCCCTTCCTGTCCGGCATTGGCACGAATACACTAGGCCAGGTATGCCAGGGAGGGGACATCTAACCGCCAAGGGCCAGCAAGACAAGCTGCCATCCTCACGCTGGGCCAGACCCTGTGGTTTGACCTTTACTTGACTCCAGGGGAAACCCGCCTCCCTCACCTGGGTAAAGCCTGCTCTGCTTTACAGGCTGGCATGGCGGACCAGCTCTGCTCTTCTTGGGCACCGGCTTAGCCCAGGCCCACCAGCAGCGGCCTCTGTGGAAAGTTCATTTTAACCCAACAACTGCTTTTTATGCTCTTCGGTACTGTTTATTGTTTCTGCCTGCCAGGAAAGGTGCAAAGTGCATCCTGTGTGTGTGTGTGTGTGTGTGTGTGTGTGTGTGTGTATGTATGTGTGTGTGAGTGTATGTGAGTGTGTGTGTGAGAGTGTGTGTGTGTGAGTGTGTGTGAGTGTGTATGTATGTATATGTGTGTGTGTTTATGTATGTGTATGTGTGTGTAGGGGTGTGTGTGTTGCATGCATGTGTGAATGGGTACTCGTGTGTGCATGTGGAAGCCAGAGGTTGACATGGGATGTCTTCCTCAATTACTCTCGGCCTTATTGTTTTAATTAATTTATTCACAAGCCAAGGGCAGACGAGTGGCCTCCAGCCACTGCAAACTGCAGATGCACGTGCCACTCTGGATCTGGCTTCCTGTGGGTGCTGGGACTTGAACCCAGGCCAGTGAGCACCTTTAACCACTGAGCCGTCTCCCAACTCCAGCTTGTCTTTTGAGACAGGGTCTCTCGGAACTTGAAGCTTGCTGTTAGGCGACAAGCTCTAGGTATCTTTTTCCTCCTCAGTGCTGGGATTCCAGGCAGGTAACAGCACACCCGGCTTTTACAGGGGTGCTGGGGAAGTCACACTCCGGCCCTCGTGTTTCCGTGGCAAACAGCTGACTGAGCCATCTCTCCAGCCCACGCCATCATCCCATCTACCTGGACCAGCTCCTTGAACCTTAGAGAAATCATTTCCTAGGATGCCTCACACCCAGGGTGGGGATTGTCCTGGGGTTCAACCACAGCTTCTATTCAACTTCTGTCCTCCCCTGCCTCCCAAGGTATTTGGTACAATTATCCTGACCTGGTCACGTGGCCTGGTCACATACTTGCAGGAAGTCCCGATGCATTAGTGTGCCAGGGAGGCAGCCTCCTCAGCCAGACCTCCAAACACAGCCTACAACAGGCACTTAATGATGATTAATGAATCAATCATTTTCAATGCGCGTGTAACATTTTAATTCGTTATTTATTGGCCATATTTCTACATGCATATATTGTACTCCATCACACTCTCCTCCCATTATTTAGACTATGTTTGCATGTGTGTGCACATATGTGAGGGTATGCATGAGAAAGCCAAGATGGGTGTCTTCTTCACTCGCTTTCCACGTTATTGTTTGAAACAGTCTCTCTCACAGCCTGGAGCTCACCAATCCAGCTCAACTGGTTGTCCCGTGAGCCCCAAGGATTTCCTGTCTCCGCCTCTCCAGCAGTGAGATTTCAAACGTGTGCCACCATACAAAGCTTACACATGGGTGCTGGGGGCCAACTCAAGTCCCCGTGCTTAGAGAGCAAACACCTACTGAGCCATCTCCTAACCTATCTTGTGGTGGTGGTTAAAGTCAGTTTCTATAACTACCGAACCTTCAAGCACCTTTATACAGAATATTTATAGCGATTTTAATCTGCTCGAAACAGACTACAGTCCTGCTGTAAAGTGTCTTCCCACTCCAGCCTCCATGTCGCAGGCTCTGGGGCGATCAAGCCTCTGTCGTGGGAGATTCCAGCAATGCCAACTCAAGGACCACCCTCTGTCACAGTTACCTTCCCGTTGCTGGAAAAACCTCCAGCCAGAAGCAGATTACGGGAGGAAAGGGTTCATTTTAGGCTTACAGATTGCAGAGCAAACTTCATCCTCATCCTCAGCAGAGAGCAAACAGCCAGAGGTTGAGCTGGCTCTGAACACACCATAGGCCTGGACTCAAGACCCAGCCCTGAGACACACCTCCTCCAGCCACCTGCTGAGCACTGTGTGGGAAGCCTCATCAGAAGTACCTGAGGCTATGGGGTATATGCATTGAAACCACATCCCCCAAGATCTCTGCCCAGTGAACCCCCCTTGGAACACTCCCTGCCATGCACTGTGATCTCTGTGTCTCAGAGAGCCAACCAGGCAATCCCGGCCATCTGTGTCCTCATAGGGACAAAGGTCAGGGCATCAGCTTCAAGAGCAAACTGGTCAGGTGACCACAAGATCTAGCGCCTTTGCAAACCCATCCAGTCTCCTGCATGTAGGAATGAGCCATTTGCACAAATCTCAGACAGGCTCCGCTACAAATAACAGGCGCCTGCATTTGTCCACAAAAACCTGCACAGTAGGGTGTCTGTCACAAGCAAATAGGAGCTGGGTATGGTGGCACTTGCCTGTCACCCAGAACACAAGCAGAGAGCAAGAATTCAAGGCCAGCCTGGGACACACATAGCAAGATACTGCCTTGAAGGGAACAGGGGGGGAGAGGAAAGAGTGAGAGAAGAAGAGGAGGAGGGAAGGAGGAAATACAACAGGGTGGAGTCACCCCAAATATTTAAAATAAAATTAAAAAATCAACCTTCGAAAACAGAAATCGAGATTGTTTGTTGTTCGGGATAATTATCACCTACACAGTTGATGAAGATGGGGACCTCGTCCCCTAGATGTCTCTTAGTAAGGGGTAAGCAAGAGATTATCCAAACAGACCCAAAGTTGTCCCAAACACACCGTGTCATGTTTTCCACGGCTGTTCAGGTCATTGAAGTACGAACCATGCACTGAGCCTGTCTTAGCATCTCGGTGTTCCCAGAGCCCCAGCTCCGAAGCACCTGCTGCCCAGCCCAGCCTCACATTCTTGGCTTCTTCTATCCCAGGCTCCCTGGGGTCTCCGTTCTACATAGCCGGGCCTGTATTAAATGATGGCTAGCAAGTGAACGGGGTGTAAATACTCTCATATGCTCAAGGGAAGTTGTGCGAGGTCCCCCAAACCTCCTTTCAGAGCATGACTGTCTCTCCGTTGGCTGCAGAGTCTTCTTTATCTCAGTCCTGCTCTGCAAACCTTCCTCGCCTGGGCCCTGCAAGTATGGCGATGAGTTCTGTCGCCAGCAAGCAGGTTCACAAGTCGAGATGTTTTCAAGAAGCAAAAATGAAATCAGTAATCCAAACAAAATTTCGAACAAGTAAAGAACCTTTTAGGTTGGTCCCTGTATTCTTGTCTGTTTGTTTCAAGGTAGGGTCTCTCTCTAGCCCAGGCTGGCCTCAAACTCTCAGCGACCCTCCTACCTCTGCCTGTTGGAATTAAAGGTGTGCACCACCATGCCTGGGTATTCTTTTTGTATTCTTGTGAATGTGGATAGATTTAAAGTTCACTTTTCTTTCCCTTTTTTTTTTTTTTTGGTGCCAAGGGTTGAGCCCATAGGTTCATGTATGCTAAAAGTGTGTGTTCTAGCCTCAAAAACATGCTAAAATTTAAAAGCCTCAGCTCAGACTATTATCTTTTTTTATTTTAAAATATTTTATTTATTTGCAAGCAGAAAGATACATACAGAGAGAGAGAGAGAGAATATGGGTGTGCCAGGGCTTCAAGCCATATGTGCCACCTTGTGCATCTGGCTTATGTGGGTACTGGGGAATTAAACCTGGGTCTTTAGGCACTGGCAGCAAGCACCTTAACTGCTGAGCCATCTCTCCAGCCCAGTCTGTTATCTTTATTAAAAATAGCTTTTCACAAACACTTTTGGAATTAAAGAACTTTCACTGAGTGTCCCCGTCCTCAGCCACACCTTTAATATTGCTTAATTCCTATTTTAGATTTTCACAAGCCTGTATGAACAAATGCCTTAAAAAAAAAATCTTGGGGCTGGGGAGATTGCTCAGTGGTTTAAAGACACCTGTTTGCAAAACCTTTTGACCTGGTTTGATTCCCCAGCACCCATGTAAAGCCAGATGCACAAAGTGGTGCGTGGGCCTGGATTTCAAGCAAGTGCCCTGAACTGATGAGCCGTCTCCCTGGCTCCATGCATCTGAGTTCATTTGCAGTAGCGAGACCCTGCACATCAACTCTTTCTCCTCTTCTCCCTCAACAAGTAAATATTTAAAACAATCATCCTCTCAGGGGCAGGGTAGATAGCTCAGTGGGTAAAGTGTCTGCCACACAAGTAGGAGGGCCCATGTTCAGATGCCTGGCACCCACACAGAAGTTGGGCATGGTGGTTTATGCACTGGAAGACAGACATGGGGGGATCCCTGTGGCTTGCTGACGAGCTTATGGAAGATGAAACTCGATGTTGACCTTTGCCCACACACACACATAGACACATAAATCTAGATACACACACAATCTCAAAAGCTGTTAGTATCCATTTAATATTTGTCCTATATGAACATTAAAAGTTTTTGTTACTACAAAGCCAAAGCTGTACATTAAATACAAATATAATTAGAAGACCAACATTAATTCAAAGGCACACTATTTGTATGTATAGCTGCGAACATTTTGTTAAGACAGTCTCGCTATCCTATGGGGTATAATCAGGAACCACCCTGATCTCAGAAACTTAGCAGGGTCGCCCTGGTTACTAAGAGGATGGGAGAAAGTCCTCACAATGCTGTCACACGTGTTACCTCTACTCCACTGATGTATCTATTTGCACACGTTGTCTCTTGTTGCTGCAAACGAATGCCTGTCTGGCTTCACATGGGTGGCTGGGGAATTGAACCCTGGCCGGCAGGCATTCCAAAGAAATGTCTTGTAAGTGCTGAGCCATATCCCCAATTCCTTCCACTCCCTGCTTTTATTCCCTTGAGTTTTTCCATGGTGGGAAGATATCATTCATCAATTCTCAGTACTGCCAAACAACACAAAGCTATTATCTTAGACTCAGCTCCACTAAATCACTAAATCACTGTCACCTGACCTGAGTGATCTATCCAGCACCTCAGCACTGAGAAGGGGGGATGCAAACAGAAGCAGCAGCCAGTGGGGATGGGAGGAAGCCAGGAGAACCTAGCGTTTCTAGAAGGAATCACCCAATATGCCAAGATGCCCCTGATAAGTACAGGAAGAATAGGAAGCCAATCACCTTCAGTCAGGAGACAGAGACCAAGGTGATGAGGACAAGACCCTAGATGATGACACTGGAGAGGATGGCACAGAAGAAGACAGCCTGATCAAGGAATCGGGGTTATCACAGAAAGTACGAGGTGAAAAGAAATCACTGCTCTATAGGGCTGGAGAGATGGCTCAGCGGTTAAGGCACTTGCCTCCAGTGCCTAAGGCCCTGGGTTCAATTCCCCAGGAACCACATAAGCCAGACCCACAAGGTGGTGGCCCTGGTGTTTTCTCTCTCTCTCTCTCTCTGCATCTCTCTGCTTGAAAATGAATAAATAAAATAAAAAGAAATCACTGCTCTATAAAACAGTGCCTCCCTTGTCCCCTTCTCACCTCCATCCAGGATGAGGTCTCCACTTCTGCTCCCCAGGCAGCAGGGTACAAATACCACACATGACCAGTTATTCATGCTCAAAGAATTCAGAGCAGGAGGGCTACTTAATTTGATGGAATATTACTTATTTTCTCCCACCAGTAGATACCCTTTGTCCTGAATGAACTCCAGATCTCTAAGGGTGTGGTAAGATCATCAGAAGGGGATCCTCTGGGTTTAATAAAGACCCTTGTTAGAGTCAGGTATGGTGGCACACACCTGAAATCCCAGCACAGGGGAGGAAGAGGTAGGAGAATTGGGAATTCAAGGACAGCCTCAACTACATAGTGAGTTCAAGGCCAGACTGGGCTACATGAGAACTTGCCCCCCCCCCAAAAAAAAAAACAATGGCAGAAACACTGGGAAATATTTTTCACCTTGAGAGAGCCAGAAAAGACAGCAGCTAATCCAAACCAAACAAGGAAAATCATTCTTTGTCCCCCTGCATGACAGAACCCATAAACTATTAACCCCCAGCCTCATCCCTTCCTGCTCCGGTGGAGGAAAACACTACGTTCTACAGATAGAACGACTTTCCCTACATGAACCAAATTTTGAGCTTCCATTTCCAAGTTTTTGCTCTAGGATCCATGTCTCCATCCCTGTCATGGTCTCTTGTCTCTTGCACGTTTCATTCCATCCTCCACTCCTATGTCCATCCTAAACACAAGGCCCCTCATTTCTGCCTCAGCCTGACCCTTACACAAGGTCCTTTCATTCTGCCTCATAATACAGCAGGCAACATGGGAGGGAGTCTTATCAACAACAACAGAATTAACTTCGATGCCCTCCCCATGGAGCAAGTGCTCCCCTTGGGACTTTGCGAGGGACATCAACCTACTCTGAACTGTGACATCCTAAGAAGGCCTTTGCATGTTAGCCCAGCACTGAACATTAACACACACTTCAGGGTGGGTGCCCTCTGACATCCACATGTGTGCTGTGACACACCCACACCCACAAACACACATATACACATGTACATATACACGCACCCACAAAACACATCACACACGTATATACACATTTACACCCACAAACACACATATACACATGTACATATACACACACCCACAAAACACATCACACACGTATATACACATTTACACCCACAAACACACATATACACATGTACATATACACGCACCCACAAACACATCACACGTATATACACATTTACACCCACAAACACACATACACACATGTGCATATACACACACCCACAAAACACATCACACAC
>PVHP010043518.1:0-14484 GCA_004024765.1 Zapus hudsonius
GTGATGGCTCTTGTGGTGTTCTGTTTATCTGCCCACAGCCCTGGATTGCCTTGATTGTCTAGTTTTGTTTTCCCATAACCAAATGTGCTCTCTCAGTAATGACCAGAGCTTCAGGTTGTGAGGCCCAGATACCTCCTGCACTTGCTTTCCTGAGTCCCTGCAGTTGGAGCCAGCCCTGTGCCCCTGCAGGGATCCCTCAGAGGTCCCAGAAGGACTCTCATCCAGGCCCATAAGCCAGTTATGCCCACTCCACCACCAGAACCAGAGAGATGGCACATCAGTATGAAAGCCAGAAGCCACGAAAGCAGGTCCGCCAGGGCTCTATCCCTTTGGGATTTGGTGACTGTCCCAAGCCATGCTGGTAGGATTGCAGCTTCCCTGTGTGCAGTTGGAGTTGAATGTTGTAGAACATCACCAGGGGAAACCAGGTCCAAAGGGTTGGGTCTCCTCTGAGTGCCACTCGGTGCTTGGCAAAGGCAGAAAGAATGAAAGGAAGATTAGAGGTAGGGAAGGGGTAGAGACGGAGTGGAGAGAAGAGAGCAGCCAAGTTCATTTGGGAGGGGACGGGATGAGCTGAACCAGATGTAGATGTGGAGGGACAACAGTGGGCTAGAGCCTGGGGCAGATCCTTCCAATCAAACGGCCCATGCCAAGCAGACTGTGCAGCCCCAGTGGAGGGGAATGGAGGGGGACCCTGTAGGCAAGGCCCTTTCTGCTCCAGGCAAGTGATGGGGGAGCTGCTGCAGGTGGTGGGAGCAGGCACTAGCTCTTCCCAACTCTCCCAGGGCTTCTCTAAGGCCCCATGAGGGTACACAGCAATTCAGACATGCTCCCAGAAGACCCCGGCTCAGAATCCACCCACACCTGAATGGGCACTCCACAGCAGCCGGGCAGGCAATGTGGCTCACCAGCAATGGCTGGGCAGTGCTCTGTGAACAAGGGCTTCCTAGCCCATTCATGCGGCTCAGATGCAGGACACTTCCTTCTCCTAAGATTTCCCCATCTTAACTCAGGTTTTATTAATTCCTGTGTCAATCACAGCAGGCCCTGAGGTAGAAGGGGCTGCGGCTAAGGATGCTGAGGTCTGCAGAAGTGTGCAACTGAGGGTGTAGACACGAGAAGAAGAGCCTGTGAAAGTGTACAAAGTGTGTATCCAAGGGGAACAGAAGTGTGCATGGGGCAGGGTGTAAAGTGTGTAACCCAGTGTTGAGCCCTAAGAAGGCACATTCCAAGTGTCTGGGCTCCAGCCACCCCCACCCCCACCTGGGCTCCCAGTTATGTTAGGAATCCAGCCCTTGTGCAGCCCACCAGCATGGGGTGGCTGTCATGGCAACGGGCACACAGGGTCAGGTGCATCCCTTCAGAGTGAATTCCCCAGCCAACAAGCCGGGGCTGGACCAGCCTGCTCAAGTGTCCAGGTAGTGGGTGGCCCTTGGCTACAGGGCTATGTTCCCCCAGCTGGGGCCTGTGTTGGGGAACACAAGCGCCCACAGGGGAGAACTCCAGCTGCGCCCCTTGGTCCTCTTTCTGAGCTGTAGCACATACTATGGGGAACAAAATCCCAGGGGCCAGTAATCAGCACAGTGGCATCCAGGCTCTGCTCTGGGAGCCCACACGTGTGCACCTCTCAGATCTAACTTTGCACTAATAGCCTAGGAGAGATGCTGAGAACTCCTGGATACCTAAAAATGAGCTTTCCCAGCCAAAGTGTCATCACAGAGAAAAATCTCACCTTTGTGTTTTTTCTAACTCTGTTTATTCAGCATCTGGCATGGGGACAGGGCGGATTTTGCTTAAACCTGGCCTCATTGACTCGGGCTTCATGTGATGGGAACAATTTACCTGTAACTTGTATAAGAAGGCTGTCTAGAAGACACTATGACTTGCCTAGAGGTATTGGGTCAGCTTCCTCTTGGCTGTGCTCAGAGTCTCCCTTTAAATCCCCTCACAGAGCAGAGCACCCCTGGGATCGTTTCCCCAGAGAAATTGGCCTGAGGCATCTGCTCAATCCTAGGAGCTCTCTAGTGTGCAGACCAGTACCAGTGAGCAGTACTCTGGGAACATCAGAACTACGCAGCTCTGCCTCACAGGCTTGCTGCAGGGGTGGGGAGCCTGGGGACCCTAAGGCAGCTCTGCTTTCCCACAATGCTATTTGCACAGCACACCTAATCTTTGCATTTCCCTTCAAATAAAATGCAGTTAAGTCTCAGTAATCATGGGTATTACCTTTGTAAATTTACCTACTGGATAAAGTTTATCTGTAGCTATACCAATTCTGTCATAGTTATTCACAAAGGTCACAGAGCAGAAAATGTCACTCCCATACTCCCTGCTGGGGGTCCTCCTTGTTAGTGAGTGTGGGAGTGTGTGTATGTGTGTGTGTGTGTGTGTGTGTGTGTGAGAGAGAGAGAGAGAGAGAGAGAGAGAGAGAGAGAGAGAGAGAGAGAAAAGAGAGAGATTGAGACTTTCAACATGACATCCCCTAGGGCTTCGTCACCTGGCACCCCTGGACATACTAAGACTCCTGTTTACACAGAAGGTTCCCAAGCAAAGACCCTGCTCTGCTCACCAAAATCAAACTGAGCATGAAGGAGACGAAGACAGTGAACTCCAGCGCTTGAAACACAATAGGAAGTGTTCACACACTGGAGTGTGGCTCTCAAGGGTTCAGGGTGTTTTAAAACCCTGGGGTTCCATGACTCATGTGTACCCACCAACTGCAGAACTGCCAGGCTGGTACCTGGTCAAGCGCTGGCTTCTACCCTTGGTCTGCCTAGAGATGGTGCCCACCTGGGGGTGGTGACAAGGAATTGGTGCCATACTCCCTCTCCTGTCGCTGCTGGACACTGTCAGGTGTCCTAGAGAGGAGGAAGCCCTGTTCATTGAAGGCTGGCCTACGAGTCTGCATTGGAACCTCTCTGCTCTGAGAATAACCTCGGGTCCCAGGGTACTACTAAAAGGAACATCCCTCAGGACCCTTGTCCTGGTATTCCCAGGCTGATGTTGAAGATGGGAATCCTGCTCAGGAGGGTCTGTCCACATCTGTCAGGTCCCCAGAGACCTTGTGCTTTGAGCTTCCTCCAACTCTGAGGAATTTTGAAGCTATTTTGGACACTGTGGTTTTCTCAGGACTGTTCAGTGAGACAGCAGGGTTGCTGGAGTAGTGTGATGCTGTGTCCATGCTGGGACGCAGGGAGTGAGCTCAGGATTTTGCCTCAGCAATAAGCCTCCCTCCTCCTGTCATCCTCACAGGCTCCTCTGTCACAGGCTCTGATGGGGGCAACACCAGTCCACACAGGGAACTATGTGTGTTTTTGATTTTGTTCTCTGTTAGATAATGTGACAAGTGGCCAAGGCACCAGTGAGATACTGACGTTGGTCCTGCCCATTGCTGCCTCTCACCAGGAGCACTCCCAGGGGCCTTTGCTGGTCGTCCTGTTTCTCTTCTCGATTGCTTGCATGGCCCTCAAGTTCAGAACGCGTGTTTCTGCTTTGATTGTCTTCATCCATGTTAAAGGGATCATGCTGTCTATGGATATTGAGATTCCCTTTCTCCCCCATCAGCATGTCCCTGAGATGCATCCAGGGATGTGTGTCATGGCTGCATCTTTTTTTTTTTTTTTTCTGGTTTTTCGAGGTAGGGTCTTGCTCTAGCCCAGGCTGACCTGAAATTCACTCTGTAGTCTCAGGGTGGCCTTGAACTCACGGCGATCCTCCTACTTCTGCCTCCCGTGTGCTGGGATTAAAGGCGTGCACCACCATGCCCGGCTCCATGGCTGCATCTTTGTTTTGACAACTGAGTACTGCTTCATTGGGCTCTTTCTAAGGTTCCATGATTATGAACGGTGCTGCTGTGAGTACACTTCTACATGCCCCTGTCAGAGAACAAGAACATAGCCAGGAATGGAATTGGCAGACCGCAGGGTTCAAATTTAGAGAATAATGTTTTAAAAAATGAATTAGCACTTGCCTTGATAAGAAGTATAGGGACCTGTGTTTGATCTTAGTACCATGTAAAAATGCCAGGCATGGTGGCATTTTACACCAGACTTGGGAGGCAGAGATAGAAGGATCCCTGGAGCTCTCTGGCCAGCCAGTCTAACCTAACTGGCTTGTGCTCATGCTAATTTATTCTCCACCAGCCATGCGCAGAGATTCAGAAGTTCTGTCTCTAATTCCTGCTAGAGTCAAGTTTTAACTTCTCCACAGTGAGCCTGGGTTGGCGTGTCCACTTGTTTCTTGTGGTCAGTCCCACCTCTGCCCCTCTTTTCCTCCTATTCTGTTTTCCTACTTTTCTGAGATCCCTGGAAGCTTCCTGTCTATTTGTAGCTGTCTCATACATACCTTCATGACCTTGCCTTTCTTGCTTGTGAGTAGTATAAACAGCTTCTCCCTGTTGACAATTTGTCTTTAAAGGGCAAATGTTCTTCATGTAACACCTTCCTTCTCACTCCTCTAGAGCCCCTCCCCCTCTCCTCTGCACCCATCTGGGCCCCAAATTAAGGATGGGCTGGACTGGTTTCCCTGCCTTTGGTCTTTTGTGGGGTTTACCCCCAAGGAGGTACTGCAGGGGGGTGAAGCCTGGAGTAAGGTAAGGTAGAGTGGAAAACTCTGGTCTCTCTCAGGGCAAACCTCCCTGGCCTCCAAGGTGGTCCTAGTCCCAGTATGCTACACATGGTGTCTAGGCCTCCCTAAATTCTGTCCTTTAAATCATCTCCATTTCAGACTAGGAAAATAACTCAGTTGGTAGCGTGCTTGCTTGCCAAGCACAGGACCTGAGTCTGATCCTAGTACCCATGGTGGCATGTTAGCCATCCCAGGGCTGGGGAAGAGAGACAAAAGGATCCCTGGGGCTCCTGGCCAGCCAGGCTACCTAACCAGCAAACTCCAGGGCAATGAGAGACCTTGTCTGAAAAACAAGGTGGATGGTGTACCTGAGGATGATGCTTGAGGCTGTCCTCTGTGTGTGTGTGTGTGTGTGTGTGTGTGTGTGTGTGTGTGTGTAACAAACATCCCTTCCAACTTCTCCACACACTGATACAGATTAGGAACAAGACAGCATTTTTATTTATTATTTTTAACTTTGTTATTTAGTTATATTCCCAAGCAGATAAAGAGAGGGGCGGGGAATGAGAGCACCAGGGACTCTAATCACTGCCAAGAAACTCCAGATGCATGCACCACTTTGTGCATTGGGCATTATGGGGTCCTAGGGAATTGGACCCAAGTTAGCAGACTTTGCCAACAAGTGCCTTTGTTCACTGAGCCATCTCCCCAGCCCTTTGTACACAAATATTCTATCTGGTGAACTTGTTAAATTTTCCTATGATTTATAATTACATGCCTGGATGTAATTCCTTTAAGTTTTAATGTAAACAATCATAACACCTAAACAAAACAACAGTTTTACATTATCCTTTTCAACCCTTGATGGGGTATTGAATAGTTCCTAGGTGGTGGGTTCAAGTTCAAACAAGAAGTCCTCTCTGGTAACTGAAGCAGTACAAAGTGTCTAGGACACATTCACCAACAGACTTCCTTCCTCCTGAAAGACACACAGAAAGGTGAGAATGCTGTGTGTCCTGGGCTCAGGAGGCCACTGCACACTCTGAGGCGGGCTTAGGTGATGCTGGAGTGTCTTGACAGTTTGGGAGCCTGGTTGCTTCCTGCCTTTGAGGACTTCAGCAGTGCTTCTCAAAGTCCAGTGTCCAGAGGCCAGGACAAGGTGCTTTTCTTAGTGACTGGCTCAAGGTTCTCCACCTACCTGGAGAACAGAGTTGGGTAGAGGGCTCAGAAGTGTCCTGGAGACCTGATTTGTGGTACCCTCATCCAAGGGCACACAGTGTTCCTGCCTTCTTCCTCCCCTGCTCTCGTCAGCATGGAAGTGGGCTCTGTCCATGTCCCACATCATTAAGGCACTTGCCTCCAGTGCCTAAGGCCCCAGGTTCAATTCTCCAGGACCCACATAAGCCAGACCCACAAGGTGGTGCCCCTGGTGCATTCTCTCTCTCTCTCTCTCTCTCTCTCTCTCTCTCTCTCTCTTTCTGCTTGAAAATGAATAAATAAAAAATATTTTTTAAAAATGTCCCACATCAACCTGGCTTCCTCAAACTGACCCACTGTTAAAGCCAACTCTTTGCTGGGACAAAATGCCTGACAAAAATCAGTTTAAGGGAGGAAGGCAACTGGTCACATTCAGCACAGTGAGGAGCAGAGAGAGATGAATGCTGATGCCCAGCCAGCTCCTTATATAGCTCAGGACCCCAGCCCAAGAGAATGTGCCACCCACAGTTAACCTGGTCAAGATAGTGTGTCACAGGCATGCCCAGAGGCTATCCTAATCAAGAAAATCCCTCACAGGTGATTCTGGGTCCTGTCAAATGAACAGTTATAACCATCATCCCACATAGTTAGCCTGTTATAGATCCTGGCTCCTGCCTGGAAGGATCCCTGGAAAATATGTGTCAGAAGCAGCACTTGTAGGTAATTCTGAATATCATGATGAGCTCATGACAGCCATCACCCATGGACACCTCACTTGTGGGCCATGGGTGAGCCTCCCACCCTATAGCTTCTACTTCATGCAAACCCTCCATGGGTCAGTGTGTCTCCCTGCTTGGAGTCTGGTGAGGGTCACTGAGCCTCCTGGCAGACTAGAAGAGGGGACTGTGAGGGACAGTCTAAGGCTGAGATGCCCAGCTAACTCACCTAAGACCTTCTGAGGCTCTCCTGAAAGAGAACAACTTGGTTTGATGGCTCCACAGTAGGGCCCACAGACAGGAGGCTGGAATCAGGTAATTCTTCATACCTACTGGCTTCAGGAAGCCCTGGCTGTTTCTGGATGTCAGGCACAGGCTGTTGTGGGGAGGGAGGTTTCCATCCACAATCAGTTGTGCCTTTGATCTAAACAGGATACAAAGCCCAGGCACACTTCAGACTGCAGCTGACAGCAGCTATACAAGTCCGCTGGAAAGCTCCATGAAGGTAGAGAAGTCAAGCTGTGTATGTGTCTCATTCTGGAAGTTACTGTAGGCATGTAGCTCATTTGGGAGAACACTTGTCTAGTATATGCAAAGCCCTAGGTTCCATTCCCAGGACAACAAAAAAGAAAGAATGAATGAATGAATGAACAAATAAATAGATAATCAAAAGAAGCCTAAGGAAAGCAGGAGGAAGACACTGAAAATGAGCTCTATTCCTGTGGTAGTTTTGAATATGTGTCCCCCCAATAGAATTTATTATAGTTGTGTTTATTAAATTTTTAATTGTCTCCAGGCTTCTGACTGGAGGAAGTGTCACTTTGGCCTAGCCTCCTGGGGACCGGCCCTTTCTAAACTGGATGCAAAATACTAAGGAAAGATATGCAAAAGAAAAGCTGGAACCCCAGGTCTGGCAGTTCTGCATTTTGTAAATTACAGTGTTACAATGTGCTTGCTTGCTTGAGGTGCTGATGATGGATTTCTCTCTCTGCTTGCTTCTGTAAAAGGGAGCCAGCCTTTTCCCTTAACTTCCCTTGGGTCTGTTGCTTCAATAAATACTTTCCTCTCCAAAATTGTGTCTGGTTTAGAGATTCATCCCAGCAATGTGTGGCTGACTACGACAAGCCCCTACCATCCCTTGTGCAGGCCCACACACTACCCATCCACTCTGTGGCCTCTCTGCAGGTCCAGTTGTCCTCACTGGCATCAGATCTCTCCTGCACTTCAAATCCTTCAGTAGTTCTACCAAGATCACACTCTTGTGCCAGCCTCTGCATCATTGGGTAGCCTGAGCTTCAGATCCTGCCTGCCTCATGCCTGGGCCTAGCCTGGCCCCAGGCAGGTCTCGGGCCACACACACCCAGGCATATGGAGTTCATGGGGGTTGTACTCAGATGGGCTGGTTGCTGGCCATTGTTAATCTCAGCCCTGGCCCAAATGCCACTTAGAAATGTCCCATTCCTTGTGCTTCCTTTTGGGACATTAGTGTTAAGACCCAGACAGACCTCTCTTCCATAGAGCTAGCCCTGTCCTGCCCTGGGTGGATGCAGCTCTCAGGGCCCATCATCACAGGGCCCAGTTGTTCCAAGTTCCCAGGGCCTTGTCATGCATGTTTCCCTGGAGTAACTTTTAAAGTGCACCAAAGAGTAGTGTGCCAGTTTCTATGATAAATTACAGGATCATCCCATCTCATTATAACTTCAAAACTCATTGTGTGTGGATCTCTCTGAGAAGGTCCTAAGTTCCTGGGGAGATGGTCACCATCAATAGTGACTTCTTAAGGTGCAAACCTGGCAGAGGGTTCTGTGGAAACTACCTGTCTTTCTGATAACAGTGCTTACCTCATGAGACCCACACCAGGTAACACATCATGTCCACCTTCTGGTTCTTGTCTAGGGTTCATCTGCACAGGGGGCCATGCCCCAACACTGGACAGATAGGAAGGTGGACAAGCAATGAAGATCTTCCAATCACCACCTGGCCAGTACCCCTCCCCCCAGGGCCTTGCTGTTCTCTGCCCCCATATCATGGCATAGGACAGGGCTGGCTAGCTTTACAGTGGTTTCTTTCAGTCTTCCACATACTTTAAGCAATCTGAGCCCTGACCTGTCTGCAGCACACACACAGGCTCACTATTCCATGCAGTAGCTAGTACTCAGCTCCAAGTACTCAGCTGCAAGACAGAGCAGAAAGAATCAATAGACTCTTCTAGAACCATGGCATGAGGCAGACAAGGGCTGAGTGAGAGATCAGGCCATGTTAGCTGAATTAAGTGCCTGACTGGGTGTGATGAAGGCCTTGATCACTGTTTGTGCCCTCTCCATAGGCTGGGCCTTTCGAATTTTTTCCTTTTCCTTCATCCTCAGAAACCCCTAGAGGGAGGCAGGCGTGGGGGCAGAGAAGGGCTGGACAGAAAACAGGAAAAAGGGAAGCAGATGGGGAGGCAGAGCAGAGCTGGAGGAAGAAGGGGACAATGGAGAGGGGAGGAGAGGAAGGGGAGAGGGTCCGAGGAGGTTGGGGGCAGCCTCAGGATACAATGGGAGGTAAAATAATGCAGCCTTGGGCTGGGAGGGCACCTGGGTCAGCCACTGCTAGGCTCAGCTTGCCTAGACCTGGGATTGCACAGTCCCTTGTGCTTCTCACCTTGTAGCCCTTCCTGGACGCCCAGGTCTCCTCCTTGAGTTGAGGGTCCAGCATGCTCCCAAGTCCCTAGGGCACCCCAGTGGAAGAGGAGGGAGCCTAGTCTGCATGGCTCTTCCTCTTTCCCATAAAACTTTACTTTTATGGGAAAATTAATTCACTTTGCCTTCCAGGTATTATGATATTAAAAGAAAATCTCCTTTTCTTATTGTGAGATACTTCATGCATGTAGAAGCATGCTTACCGTGCACATGTGTAGTTTCCAGAACAGCAACATAAAAATCACCCCAAACACAATGCTTCTTCAGGTTGGGTTGCTTCAGAGTCCCACTTGGGAGCAAGGCTTCCTGGAAAGGAAGTGAGCCCTGGAGACCCAGGCAGGGTGGTGGAGAGGTGAGGCAGAGAGGAGCCACTAAGGGACATCCTATAGATCCTGCTGTCACCTCTCCTCTGGTACTTAGTCCTAGACACAAAATTAGACATCTGGTAGACCATAATGCACATCTTTGATACACTGCTGAAGACATCTGTTGACTAGGCTGTAAACATCTGGTGGAGCACTCTGGAGACATCTGGTAGACCATACTGAGGACATCTGGTAAACAGCTCTAGACATCTGGTAGGCTACACTGGAGATACTTAGTAGACCATGTGAGAGACATGTGGTTGAGAGAACTCTGGAGATATTTGGTAGACCATTTTGGACACACCTGGTATTCCATGTCAGAGACACCTAATAGTTCATATTGGAGACATTTGTTAGGCAAAGCTGGAGACATTTGTTAGGCCATGCTGGAGAAATCTGTTAGATCATACTGGAGATATATGGCAGAACATGCTGGAAACATTTTGTAGATTACTCTAGAAACATCTGGATAACCCTGGAGACACCCAGGATGCTAGACTGGAGATATGTGATAGACTAGGGCCTCTTAAACATTTTCCACTTGCAACCTGTTTCACCCTAGAATTTTTTGTTCTTGTTTTAGAGGTAGGGTCTCACTCTAGCCCAGGCTGACCTGGAATTCACTCTGTAGTCCCAGGCTGGCCTCGAGCTCACAGAGCTCCTCCTACCTCTGCCTCTGGAGTGTTGGGATTAAAGGCATGCACCACCACACCTGGCCGATTTTTTAAAAATATTTTTTATTGAGAACTTTAATAAGTGAAAATACTTTAATTTGATTGTATCCTTGTTCCATGCCCTCTTTTGTCCCTCTCTCTCACCCTCATTCCACTGAGAACCTTCCTCAGTCAGATAGAACTCTATAAGGTGCTGTGATCCACAGTTTAAGAAGCTGAGTAGGAGACCACACTAGAGACAGAGAAATCCAGTAGAACATATTGATAACATTTAATGGACTATGCTAGGGACATCTTGTAGACCTGGAGACATCGGGTAGACCATGCTCAGGACATAATAGGTCATTCTAGAGACATCTGGTAAACCATGCTGGAAACATTTGGCTGACTAAGCCAGAGGCATCGGGTAGACCATGTGGGCCAGAGTTAACCCATCTGACCAGTGTTCAGGGCAGGTACTCTGCTTTGTTGCCTGCTCCTCGGGTGAAGAGTAGGGGATTCTTAAAGGTACATTCCCATGGCTCAGTCCTAAACCAGAAAGGGTGTGGGACCCAAGTGTTCCACAGCATCTCTCACCTTGAAAAGTGTAACTTTTACATGAGCTTCTTCCTTTCAACAGGCATGGATACTCATATTTGATGTTGCTTTTTGAGCCATGAAAAAGGATCAGACTATTTGTATTCTATCTTTTCCCATAATACTGCATTTCTGATTTCATTCATGTTAATGTGTGTTTCTCTTCTTGTGTATGAGACATTGCTATTTAGCTCATGCTGGCCTCCTGTTGCTTCCTCTGTCTCGGGCTCTGAAGTGCTGGGATCACAGGTGCAGTCACCATACCTTGCTACAGTCTGCTTCTTGCCCAGCAGCTACTCCAAGGTTCTTGGAGTGCTGCATGCCTTCTGCATCACACAGGATACAGTGACACCAAGCAGCTGAGGGAGGAGGATTCAAAGTAGAGAGTTGGACCAAAGACATGTGGAGATTGATATATCAAGCAGGTGTGGCAAGGCTTCCAGAGATGGCCACCAAGGTCTGCTCGGCTAAATGGAGCCATAAATGAGGCAGGTAGCCAGCAGGGGCTACCTGCCAGAAGCCATGCAAGGCCACATGGAAGTCAGGGCCACATAGGAGAGGTGGATATTGATAGATAAGTCACCAGAGCAGAAGGCCAATGAACAAGATAACCTGGATTCTCCCTTCCTCCCACTTCCCAGGCTCTTGCTAACACCTGTCGTTGGCAAGGTGACCAGTTGATAAGAAAGTCTCAGGGTTGTAGTTTGCAGGTGCCAAGCACAGCACGAAAGGGAAGGCGCTGGCCAGAGTACAAGCAGGCACCTTCTGTCTGTTGTTGCTTCCATGTCTGTGTAGGAGGTTATTCCTAAAGGACACTAGTACACTGTGCCTCCAGGCTTTTCCAGTGAAGAACCTCATCACACATCGTCAGGTACACACATGCAAGCCGTTCTCCAAGACAGAGGTTTTTTTCTCGAGTTCAGGCTAACCTGAAACTTACTCTAGCCCAAGCTAGCCTCGAATTAAAAGTGATCTTCCTACCTCAGCCTCCCCAGTGCTTGGATTAAAGATGTGCACCACCAAGGCCAGCTTTAGCTTTCCACATTTAAAAAATTTTTAACTTGTGGGCTGAAGAGATGGCCTAGTGGTTAAGGTGTTTGCCTGCAATGCAGAAAGACCAGAGTTTGATTCCCCAGTGTCCATATCAAGCCAGATGCACAAGAAAAAAATTTAATTTATTTATTAATAATTAGATACATTGTATGAGTAAGTCTTGTGATGGTACCCCCTTCCACGTGACCCAGTGTGGAGAATATATATATATATACACACACAGACCCATACATTGACTTAAATGTACACACACACACACACACACACACACACACACAGAAAGCCAGGCGTGGTGCCACATGCCTTTAATCCCAGCACTCGAGAGGCAGAGGTAGGAGGATCACCATGAATTCAAGGCCACCCTGAGACTACATAGTGAATTCCAGGTCAGCCTGGGCTAGAGCAAGACCCTACCTCGAAAAAAACAAACAAACAAAAAAAAAGTACACACCCATGCATACACACATAGTCAAAACCAGTGGTCATGAAGCAATGCTTACCCAGAGTGTGGTATGCTCCAAGACAATTTCTATTGTAAATGAAAATATTGGTAGATTTGATTACACTAAACAACACCACCACCACCAACAAAAACAAGTCCCAAGATCTATAGGGAGCAGACTGTGGTGGCTGCCTATAATCCAGCATTGGTAGGTTTTCCTTAGCAAAGCAGTGCCTTGTAGTAATGTATGTCTTATTGTCCTTAAAGCCCTGAAGTACATTGATTTCTTCTCTTTTTCTTCTCGTCTTCTCCCCCGTCTCCTCTTTTTCATGTCTGTTCAGTAAATGTGCAAATGGCTTCCAGTGGATCCTATGCCTCTATGTATAAGTGAAATATCGTTAGCTTGTGCATATGTGTACACCCACACATGTACACTGTCTGAGGTAGTTCTGGAGGATATACTTATCTTGTGTAATTAATTGGAAAAATTTCCCAGTTTTTCTATAATCTATAGTAATGACTTTCAGTACTTTTGACCATTACATAGTAAAAACTTGTCTCACGCGGCTGGTGTCTATCCCACAGGAAGATGAGGGGAATTCATGGATGCTGCCGCGCATTCTTCATTGCGCCTGGAGAGTTCCACGCTGTTAACTGAACACAGCTGACTTTCCACTCTGCTCTGGGTGCCTGGGTTCTGAGATCCGGCACTGTGCTAACATTCTTGTGCATCTCTTGGGGAGACACACGGCTATATCTGTTGGATGGATTCCCAAGAGAGGCATTTGGGGGTTAGGATAGTCACATTCCACTTTACTAGAAATGGCCAGCTTTCCAGCGGTGGCTGTAACCAATTTATGCTCCTTCTGGCCGTAGATGAGTGTGTCATGGCATTCTCCATGCTGTTCTTGTTAGAAGTTCTCTGGGTGGGTGAAGAAGAAGGACATCGCCATCTCTCTTCCCTGTGGGCAGGCTTGGTTTTGGTTTAACTTCCTCCATCTGTCGCCCTGGAAATCTGATAAAGGTAGATCACTGTGCAAGGTCAAAATGACCTGTGTGGCACACTGCTCCCAGGCCTACAGGTCTCTGTATCCCCTGACCCTGTGCAGGTTCCTTGCTGGACTCGGGGTATGGGATTTCTAAGCCAGGTGACCTCATTCATCATGAGGGGCTTGCCCCTTACATCTGAGCAGTTCCTGCCAGGACAGAAAAGATAGCTCATTTTTTAAAAATTTATTTATTTTCAAGCCGAGAAATACAGAGAGAGAGAGAGGGAGAGAGTGCACCAGGGCCACCACCTTGTGGGTCTGGCATATGTGGGTCCTGGGGAATTGAACCCGGGGCCTTAGGCACTGGAGGCAAGTGCCTTAACTGCTGAGCCATCTCTCCAGCCCAAGATGGCTCATTTTTGTGAAGACAGCCAATCATATGCACATGGATCCATTTCTGGATGCACCGTTCTGTTTCTCTATGTGTGTGCTGTGGACCCTTTCTCCAACATTGAACTGTTTTAATTGCCACAGTAAACTATAAAATGTAAATGTATAGTGAATTATTAAAATTAGGTTGGATACATTTTCCAACATGGTTTTTTGTTTATTTGTTTTTGTCCATGCTGACCCGGCACTCACTCTGTAGCCCCAGGTTGGCCTTGAACTCTCAGCCTCCCAAGTGCAAGTATTAAAGGTGTTTGCCCACCACAATCAGTTTCAAAAACATGGTTTTATTTCCCAACAGTTTTGACTATTCCTGGTCCTGTGATTTTTTACACAAAGTGTACAGGCACCTTGCTAGTAGTTACAAAAGAAAAAATAAACCTGCTTGTATTTAACTTTTGGGTTCATGTTCTGTTTATCAATTTGAAGGGAAAGGATCTCTTAATAGTTTTGAATCTTCTGACCCAAGCATACACTGTAATTTTTATTATTTAGAATATTGCTTATTCTTCTCTCTTTCTCTCTCTGTCTCTCTCTGCTTGCAAATAAAAATATTTTAAAAAGGGAGGAGGCTGGAGAGATGGTTCAGCGGTTAAGGCCCTTGCCTACAAAGTCTAACGACCTGAATTTGATTCCCCAGTACCCACATAAAGCCAGACCCACAAAGTGGCATATGCATCTGGAGTTCTTTCAAAGTGGCTGGAGGCCCTCACACGCCCATTCTCTCTCTCTCTCTCTCTCTCTCTCTCTCTCTCTCTCTCTCTCTCTCTCTCTCTCT
>PVHP010043519.1:0-14472 GCA_004024765.1 Zapus hudsonius
CACACACACACACACACACACACACACACACACACACACACAGACAAATAAAAATACTATCTTAAACTGGATGTGGTAATGTATGCCTTTAATCCCAACTGACATCAGAAGATCACCATGAGTTCAAGACCAGACTGGGCTACAAAATGAATTGCAGTTCAACCAGGGCTGGAGTGAGACCCTGCCTCAAAACAAACAAAAGGTAAAAGAATCAGGCAAGAAAGACCATTTAGAAGAGGATATTGGGCCTAATGTTGTAACATCAGGGAGTCCCAACAGGTTTAAAAAGTGTGCCAGGGGCCGGAAAGATTGCTCAGTGGTTAAGGTGCTTGCCTGCAAAACCTGATGACCCAGATTTGGTTCCCTAGCACCCATGTAAAGCCAGATGCACAAAGTGGCCCATGCATCTGGAGTTTGTTTGCAGTGGCTGGAGGCCCTGGTGTGCCCATTCTCTCTTTTTCTCTGCTTTCAAATAAATAAATAAAATTTTTTTTTTAAAAAAAGTGTGTCAGGCAGCCTCCTTAAATAACTAGAAAAAGGTGTGGCAAAGATGTTCGTACTAATTACCACCAATATTCATGCCAGTGAGAGACTGTTTAGGCCTGTCTCAGAACTTCTGTTGGATGACCAGGGTGAGCGCTTGTGCTATGACCTACTTGAAATGTCTGCAGTCAAGCTGTTTACTGAAGACTGTCTGGCTAAGCATGCTGTTTGGAGCATGTTTTCAACCATGGTTGTAGTGTTTCTCAGCAACAGCTGGCACATCCTGAGAGTGTTATCAAGTAAGTGTCCAATGCAACCAGATAGCCATGGGGCAGTCTCACTTGTTACCAGTAAAGGGGTTTCTTGTTAACAGTCCCCTGGCCAGGTCTGCAGGCATGCAGAATGGGCCTGCCATAGGGCTCACTCTAGAGAGTTTTCATCATTCACAGAAAACATTAAAAAGTGCCTATGCATCATGGGAGGAAAAGATAATGACGCCTAAACAAAACAGAGACTAATTGAGTGGGGGAGGAGATATGAGGGAAGGTGGGGAGGGAATCCTAATGGCTTATGGTCTATAATTATGGAAGGTATCAATTTTTTTAAAAGTGTGTGCAATAAGGATTTAATGAAATCTCAACATAAGTTAACCATTATAATGGCATTGCACTTAACAGCACTTGACAGTATTTAACAATGTTCAACACACCTCAGTGAGAGGTCTGCTCCTCCAGCTGTCTTATATCCATGTGCTTCCTTTGGTGCTTGCAGCCATCCTTCCTTGCTGTATTCAAACCTCTGTTCCTGCTGCTAAGCTAAATCGTGTTTTGTTAATGGACCATGTATTCTTTATATTGTCTACAATAAGTCCTTTGTAGCTATATGATTTACAAATACTTTGCCAGTATGTGGCTTAGGTTTCAATTTCCTTAAGAATGTGTTCTAGAGAACCCAAGGTTGTCTAGATGAAGTTGAACATATTCATGGTTTCCTTACAGATTGGGTTCCGGGGTTCCATCTAAGTAACCTTGCCTAAACCACTATGACAAAATGAGAAAGATTCTCATCTATTTATCCAGAAGTTTAACATTTTTAAGTTTTATATATCAGTCTGTGAGTTATGTCATGTTTTAATCAGGTGCAGATTCAGTTTATGTTTCAGTTTATTTTGGCTATATATAAATATCAGCATATTGTATCACTGTGTTGAACCATAACATTTCCCCCATTAAATAATTTTGTCAACGATGGAACCATTGACCAATTATATATGCATGAGTTATTTCTGGACTCAATTGCATTCCATTCATCCTTATATCTATTTCTATATCAGTAGCATAAAATCCATGTTGTTGGATTTACATTGTTTTTAACAAGCTTTGAAATCAAATAGCAAACCTTTTTGTTGTTGTTGTTGTTGTTTTTGTTTTCTTTTTTTGTGAAGTAAGGCTGACCTGGGACTCCTCTTGTAGCCCCAGTCTGTCTTCAAACTCCCAGCAATCTTCCTACCTCTGCCTCCCGAGTCCTGGGATTAAAGGTGTGAGCCACCAAGCCTGGCCAGTTTTGATATCCAACAGCTAAATTCCATAATTTTTTTTCTCTTTTTAAAAATCGTTTTGCCTTCTATAGGTATTCTGCTATTCTAACAATAGTATGTGTTTTAACAATAGAGCAAATAGGCCAGTTTAGAAAGGCAGAAAATTCTGTTTTGGAAGTAGAAGTGATATTCAATGACATTAACAAAAAGACCATAGACTATTGGGCATTAAGACTGGGGACATGGGGACATGAACACAAACCCAGTTTTCCCAGAGTCAGGAAGTTATTTTGTATTTGTGGCACCAATGAATGGTAAATGGGTTTTGTAGTGTGACCTTTTGGTGACCATTCTTCATCTTAATAGTTTTAGTATTTTGAGTTGCTCTAATAAATTAACAACTGGCAGTAATTAGGGTAAGTGTTGATCTCTTCTTTATTGTGTGTTTAATTAAAAACTGTGCTATATGACATGCGCTAAACATTGAATGAGGCTCAGACTCATTGAAAAGACTGCACCAGTTAATTCTTCTAGAAAGAGATTCACAGTGACAGGCTTTCGAGTTTAGGATACTGTTCAGGTGACTTTCGGGCCACAGCAGAGGACTTAACTACGATGCCAGGAATCATGTTAAATGAGAAGCAGAAGAAATAGACCCAGAAGAACAGGGAACAATGGCTGCAAATTCGATGGATTTTTAAGTACTCCCTTCCTGGAGATTTCTTTTTATTACTGTACAGAACAATGGGTTTTGTTATATCTTCATACGTATGTATCATGTAGTTTGCTCATACTTACTCCATTACCCTCTTTGCCCCTCCTCATCCCACCAGTGTCCTTCCTCCCCACAAATATTCTCTTTTTACTTTTACGTCATCATGTATATATTATCTAGATTCTACCCACGAGAGAAAATATGATAACACAATGTTTGCCTTTCTTAGATTGGCATATTTTGTTTAACACAGTGGATTTTTGTGGAAGCCTTTATGTTCCTGCTAATATAATTCTAACCATCAACTTAGTAGAGTATGCTTTTACAAATGGAAATGATGTGATTAAATGATATGATTCTCACCTCTCAGAACTCAGAAGCGGGTGCTCTCTAGAGCCTTCTGTGGCAACATTTTTATTCCATAGATCCAGTTAGAATCAATTTCCTCTGACCAGGTATATTGACAAGCTATAGTACCACTGAGATCATTATGGAAAATCACTTGTTAAAATGTATCAAGAGCTCCTCATTAAGGAATGAGAGTTTCATTTCAAATAAAGAACCATTATTGACAATCTCCTCATAATAAATTGGACTAGCACCTAATTTATGACTTCAAAGATGCTAATACCACAACCAATAAGAAAAGTCATTCCCTGACATCCCCTGTATTCTAAGCTATTTTGATGATTTTGATGAGAGAAAATTCACCCAAATTTATAGAAAATACAAGAAATCATGTATAAAAAGACTTTGTTTTCCAGATTAAAAAGAGATCAAATATACAGTGGTCATCCAAGAGTCTACTTTCTCCAGTGCATCTCACTTTGAATTCAAGAAATACGGAAACCTACTTAATTTGTCTCCAAAAGATACATATAAAATATTTTCACTTTCCTACAACATTGACCTTCTCCAGTGTGGCATCATGGTTCCACACTTACTGAGCCAATAGAATTTTAGTGTAACACAGATTGTTAGTAAATGACCAACAGGGCTGAAGTTGAAATTACAGAAAGAACAAAGTCAAGGAGTTAATATCTCTTTAATTTACAGTAAAAGAAAAACTAGGGGTTGTGCAGCCATTTATAAGTCTATATTAACTTTGTTTTGACAGTAGAGGGCTCAGCTTGAAAAGATGTATTAATGAATATAAGCCTAAAAATGTGAATTTTTTTATGTGGCAATGGAGTTAAAGCACCACAGAGAGAATTAGGAGAGAAGCAGCTATAAATATCCAGTGCAATTTAGGCAACCTCATGCTGTGTTTTCAGAGCATGCAAATGTTATGTTTTTATCTCCTCTGAGAAACAGAAAGTGTTATGATGTTAAAACTCAATCTATATTCTGACCTGGGAATTATGTGCTTCAACACAATTTAGGAAAGATGGGAGTTTTGTGAGTTCTTTATTAGTATCAACAAAGAATGGCTAAAGTACATCACATGAGATGGATATCCAAAGCTGTGTGTTACAGCACCATTTGTTGACTATCATCATGAAACCTGCTTATTGCTGTCCTTATATATTATCTACATATTTTATTAGAATCATAATATGTCAAAAGATCATTTATAACTTTATATAAACAAGAAAATGTGAGTATAAAGCATTTGCCATTGCTCTCCTTCCTACCTGTGAAGTATGTGACCTAGAAGTTATAATATCCTAATTTAATCTTAACTAAAATGTTCTAAGTCAGTCATCTTCTATAAGAGCTCTGTGAGAAAAACAGAATGATATTCAAATAAACCATGTGCATGATGCCCAACCTTGAATTTATTTGTCCTGTTTTTCCTTAATCGTGTATTGCTGGCTTATTTATTTTAAGCCCCAAATAGAAGTCAGGATTCTATTTAAAGAATAACCTGCATTCTGGGGTTAAGCCGAATTGCCTCTTTCATGAGACTTTCATGCTAAATACCCTTCAACCAAAGAACAAAATAGGCCACATAATCATGAACACTTTTGAAGCAGTAAACCGTAATATAACAGTTGTAATGAGGAATAGATGCTAAGCGGACAGATCACTCTTTCTTTTCTAAACCTCAGTGAGAATTGTTCAAGCCAGACAGACTTCAACAATAGTGTAGCCCTGGTGGAAAGAAGGCAGGTCTGTTACAAAGAGGGAACAAATACCATGTATTCTAAAAAATATATTCATTTTAAAAAGATGAGAGAATACCTGGATATTTCTTGGCTATTGTGAAGTTGTTTATATTGTTAATGGCCCAAATGTACAGCAAAAGGGAAGAAAAAGCAAGTTTAAAAAGTATAGACCAGAGTCCTCTTGTTTCTGCAGACTGCTCTTTAAATCCACATGCTTGGATTCCAGCTTGAGTGAGTTTGCATTCCCTTTTGTTCTTAAGGACTCAAGGCACATTACAAAAATGTCATGTTGAAGCATAGCTGTAAGTCTGTGGTCAACCTGAGACAATATAGTGAATTCTAGGTCAGCCTGGGCTAGAACAAGACCCTACCTTGAAAAACCAAAAGAAAAAAAGAATATAGGACAGTTTGGTAGACATATATGCATTTAGCTACACAATGGTAGTAGATTTCTCCTAGGGCTTATGACGTCCTAAGCCATAGGCTTTTCATCAGGTTTTCAATATCATACAGGAATTCTCTCCTATGAAGTGAGCCTCAAATCCAATCAGAGATCAGCCGGTTTCTTCCACAACAGACATACCATCATTGCACCAGTTGTCACATTTGGCCTGGCAGGCCAGCTCTAAAGCTTGCAGTGTTCACTGTCTGTTAAGACCATCAGATAACCTTTCTCCCCTAACAGGCTGCATAGCTCTGTTCTTTTTCATGACAGCTAGTCAGAAGAGAGGAGGATTCCAGCTGAGCTCCAGCTTGACTTCTTCGGTCCTGCAGCTTAAGCATATGGTATCTATAGCAATAGAGTCTTACCAACTAGTTCTGATGGACAATGCAAAGACTTGTAATGTTTGGGCGGCATCAGGTGTTTTCCTGACCACCAGCGTGATGGAAGGTAACCTACCTGAGGCAGTGAAATTTTCTTATAACTATCTATGGCATTATCTACCCCCACAGGGTAATTCTGTCTTTTTAAGATACATATTATTTGATTGATTGATCAACTCTCTCATTAAGATACATTTTATTTATCTAACAAAGTAATAGGTTTTCATATAGCTTATTCATGACATGTTTTATTCTGATTAACTCTTTGCTCATAAATACTTTATTATTTTCACACAGGCAGAAATCTGAGCTGATATGAAACTGAGTTGATATGAAACTCTACCCATCTGGATTGAGGATTTACTATTTTGCCTCACCCACTTTAATAATTTATTGTGTTGTCTGAGTCCTTATTGTGGGCAGTTATCTAAATGGGGAATCTGCAGCCATTTCCTAAAATCCAAAACATTCTGTATTCTGAACTAACAGCCTTGCTCTAAGAGACTTAGATCACAGCTTATGAACTGTTACCATGTTCACTTTATAGGTACACGAATGAGGCGTAGACAAGGTAAGTAATGATGCAAAGGCATGTAACTGAAATGTGATTCACTTCCATGTAAATCTTCCTGGGAATTTAAATGTTTCTCCACCAGCCTACCCTTTCCATTGAGGCAAACATCTCAAACATGGAATGTTTAGATATACATGTAGAGTGTCACTTAAAACATACAGCAAAATTTAATGCTCCTCTTGTTGCTAACTGGGGAACAATTTTATCTTCCAGGGAGATCATATATGTCATCCTTGGACCACATCGGTTGATGCTGCAGCATTAATTTGAGTGTGTGTCATGGTTCTTCTAATGGGGTGCCAAATTCTTTGCCAGTATAGACACTCCAAAAAAATCTACAGTGAGTGAATGTATAATTATCATCCTGAAATGTGGATCTACAAAGTAGGCAAAGCTTTTGAAGGACTTAAATACATCTGTCTTGATTGAAATTTCACAGATGGAATTTCTAGAGCTCTCTGTGTAGCAGCTTGTGGATGAATGTTAGGAAACTGAGTTTCTGTTTCTATCTCAGAAACTAAATTATTGTATGACCTTGAGTAACTAACTAGACAGTGTTTTTCACTTCTCATAATTCCTTTCCTAAAATCTAAATTATATTCAAAAATTCTGTTTCCATGAGCTCTAAATGGAATAAAAGGATATGAGTGCAGTTAGCTGAGCCATTTTTAGGAAGGCCTAAAAGTGGCATTAATTATGTGAGTGTCTAATCCTGAAATCAGTGTGTCCTAGTTCACAGTATCAGAAACCAACTCACATTAGTCATCTGCAGTGTGTCCCAAGATAGAACATTTAAGCTAGTTCTCAAAATCTTGAATAGCTGTTTTAAAAGTGGCAAGTGAATTATGACTTTGTAATCACAACTCTAAATGTAGATCCCATCCTTAGTCAAATTGCAAATGTGTAAGTAATCATTCAAGCATTTTATGCCTATTACATTCTACATAAGTCACTAATGAAGTTTGTGAACTTCAGTAACAATTGGGACAGTGAAAAAATGCCAACTGATCAACTATCTCAACCAAGAGCAAAAACCTGACCCCTTAAAAAGTACTATCTGGTAAGCTCTAGTCCCACAAACCCAAAACAGGATGGAAGGGAACATTCAAAAATAAACCCTAAGAAACTTGCATGGCTGACCCTTTGTGTTATTTCTCATCACTTTAATATTATTTATTATCATCATTTGTGTGTGATTGAGGACTGGGAAGTGTGTGGGTGGGTCAGAGGACAACTTCCAGGTGGTGTTTGGCTCTTCACCTCATCAGAGGCAGGGTTTCTGATTCTGAATTCTGGCTGTACTGTTCTTTCCTGTGCTCACCAAGAGCTCTGGGAAAATTCTCCCATCTCTGCCTCCCATCCGCATCAGCACACTGGAATGGCAGAAGCCTGCTATGGCTTCTGGCTTTTAAAAATTGTAGTGAAACTAGCCAAGGCACCAATATGAAACTGGAACTTGGGGGATCCTCACCAAGGCATCAATATATGCCAATATATCAATGCAAGGCTCCTCTGCCAATGAACCAATATATATCAATGTACCAATATGATCCGAAAATTTTGGAGTGTCTCTGTACTCTTTTATGAAGAAACTAAGCAGTAAATATGGTTTATCTCATTAAGCAGAGAGAAAAACAATTACTGACTAAATCACCACAAAAGACAATAATGTTTTGCCATGTTTTATTTTGTTGTACCAGGTGCAGGAGATATCATCTTTGTCATTGGTTCCTAATATTTGGGCAGGTTTACTGTAAATGACTATATATTATTATTGTTATGTGCATATATCTATGTGTATGTATGTGGGGGGAGTGGGTGTGCACATGCCATGGCACATCTGTAGAGATCTGCTGATAACTTCAGGGTGTTTGTCCTTTCCTTCTACTTTGCTTGAGACTGGGTCTCTCTTGCTTTTTGTTTTTGTCTAGCTGGCCTATAAGCTTGAGGAACATCATCTGTCTTGCACTAGATACATTAGGATCCAGCTACATTTGTAATTTTGTTTCTGAGTGTACATGGGTGTTAGGGATTGAACTCAAACTGGCAGGCTTGCAATCAAGTGCCCTTAACCACTGAGAAATCTCCCCAGACTACAAGTGACTTTTGATGTAGCCTTAGTTTAAGATTTCATGTGAGTGGAAATCCACTGATTTTGATCAATAGTTGATTTTATAAGATAGAGCTGAATTGTATCACACACACACAGAGAGAGAGAGAGAGAGAGAGAGAGAGAGAGAGAGAGAGAGAGAGAGAGAGAGAGTGAGAGAGAGAGGAGGGAGAGAGAGAGAGAGAGAGAGATTGTTGTTGTTGCTTTTTCTTGTTTTTTTTTTGTGGTAGGTCTAACTCTAGCCCAGGCTGACCTGGAATTCACAATGTAAGCTCAAGGTTGCATCAAACTCAGTGATCCTACCTCTGCCTCTGCCTCCCAAGTGCTCTGACTAAATGTGTGCAGTACCACTTCTGGCTGAAAACTATTATTTAATTCTAACCTTTAGGACAGACCTCATTGATCTTATTCAGAGATAAAACTTACAAAGGTAATTAAATCAAAAGGAGGTCATGGGATAGACCTTAACACAATGACTGGTTGTGTCCATAGACAAGAAGAAATTTGGACACAGAGATATGCACACAAGAATGATACACTACTATATCCTCTATGATGGTTAGGTTTTGTTGTCAACTTGGTCTTTTAAATTATTTTGGGTGGGTCTCTGAGGATGTTTATAGAAGGCAGCCTCTCTGTAAGGGGCAGGATGCAAAGATGCTCAAAGAAGCTAAAAGTAAACATCCCTTCCTGTGTGGGCAGTGAAGGAAGGAAATTCGAGACTCAGGAAGCCATTAAAATCTGGGATAGGTTTGCACGACCTTATCCTAAGGATATATATATATATATATATATATATATATATATATATATATATCCTTATATATATGTATGTATGTATGTATATATATATATATGGGGAAAGAGATTTCTCTCCCTTAGCCCTCCTGCTTGTTTGCTATTGTATGTGTGGTGTTGGTGACGGGTTTCTCTCTCTGCTTGGACCTGTGAAAGGGGGTCAGCCTCCTTCACTATTATGGAACTTCCCCTAGATTTGTAGCTTCAATAAATCCTTTCCTCTCATAACCAGTGCCTATTTGGAGAGTCATCCCAGTGGCATGTGGCTGACTGTGACATCCTTAAAGAGCCCTTGGGACACCATGGTGTATCCAAGACTTTTGGCCTCCATGTTCATAAAAACATTAGGTTCTCTGTTGTTCTAAGCCACCATGTGTATCAGAAAACTAATACAGCAGGCCTCCAAAAGACATTTTCCTGAGCTGGAGGGCATGCTCAGTTTTAAAAATTATTTAATTTGGTGACCTAGCTCCTTGCTGGGCTTAAGACTGACTAAAGCAGGTTAATCCCTGATGGCACTTGGGCAGACATGCATGTACAAAAACAAAGTCATGTATCAGAGGAGTTAGTCCCAGGGACAGACGCTATCTCCTCATGATCTTGTGATGTGCATGTTAGATTTGATGAGAGGACCAGGCTGCTGGTGGAAAAGTTTAAACTAGGTCAAATGTGTTAATGAAAATTGTCACCTTTATAGTGTCTCATTATTTCTGCCTTTTCTAATGACTGTATTAATAATAAATGGGGGGATTTTGAGTTTACTGAATGAATCTAACACTTCACTTATTATTCCTACACGATGAGTTCCTTTATCTGGCATCTGAGAGCATTTTAATAAACCTAAGAGTGTTAAAAGAGAAAAGCATCTACAAAGTCTGAAATGTTGCTAATAATAACTAGTGTGAACATACAGTATAAAGATCTGGACAGTTTTGTAAAGTCCATTTGTGAATCTTGAGGATGATGACTGAACTGTGATTCACTCTCTCCTGTGTAAGTGGCTTATGTTAGTCAGCCATCATCATTTAATGTGAAAACTAATCTTCAATTCTGAAATGTGATAACAGCAATGACAACATCGTGTGACCTTGGTCATTGGAGGGATGGTTGTACAATGAACCTATTCTTAAGACAATAAAATCTACCTTTCTAAAAAATAGGTCTTGGTAGTGGGCAATTTTGTCTTCTGAAGTCTGAGCCAAACACAGCCTGTTTAAAAAGACTCACTTATCCCTTTGAAGGTTTGGAAGCCTTGGATGTTAATTTAGGAACATCTTATAGGTGTATGACATCTACCATGTGACTCCCCTAAGGGCACTTCTATCTTAATAAACTTCGTGAGTTTTTAATAGCTTCTACAAAGTCAGTGATCTTTTCCAAAGGAAATCAAAGTATATGAAGAAGTTATACATCCTTTCGCTTTCACAATAGGCCCAAATCATGAACAATTCTTAAAGCACACCTCCTCTTTTATCTTTTTACCTTTCACTCTAATAATGGTTCCAGTCTGAACTATTAATTCAGCTACCTGGGAAGATGACTGAATCTAGTAGAATGGAGATGATTGGATGGCTGCATTTTCAGTGGATTTTGTTAGCAGCTCATCAAGTCAGGCACCATCAGGGACTGACTGTGCTAATGTTCCTCCACAGTATCCTTTCCTTTATTTTCAGTTAAAATTTTACAGTACAAGTTGAGCATGCTCAGAGGAATTATGTCTATCACTTTAATCTATTAATGTGTTCTATGACTTTGAACTAACTTTACCCAAAAATCTGTGGTCTATCTTTGCTTTTTAAAATTATGACCTTAAACTGAGCATCCTGGAGGATGTGTTCCTTAAGTGAGCACGATGAGGAATGGGCCACTCCTTACGGGAAAATTCCTACACTTCATTTGTGGAGAGCATGGCTTTGGAATGACTCCCCTGCTCTCCTTGCCTGCTTTAGGTAGTAAACCTCTCTCCACTCTTTTATGTCTTGCTTATGATTATTTTGGATTTGTACTAATAAGCCCATTTTACATTCAGTTACAGATACTGTCACTTTTAAAAGAAAGATCCATCTATACATTAATGAAGTCAGGAAGAGTTTAAAGAATGTCTGTGAAATCTGACCTGGATATACTAAACATCTGAGTTATTGCTATAGTCATATATATTTCTTTTCATTTTAAAGAGGAAATCCATTTTCAGGAGTAAGATTTAGAGTGACATGTAATAGATGCTAGAAGGGTTTCATATCTGGAAAATGGCTGATTTATAAAAATTTAAGTGTTTCATGCAAGACAGAAGGATTGTATAGAAGTGCAAACCATAGAGGAAGTGAGGCAACTTGTGTGATATGTGTGGTGTTAGGGATTGAACCTGTGGCCCTGACAATGCTAGCCACTTTGAGGGCTCTATGACTGAGCCACATTTTCCCCTACTCCTGTTTTTGTACTTTTTAATTCAAGATAGAGTTATAAGTTGCTCAGGCTAGACTTTAAATGCCCTCTGTAGCTTAGAAAGGTTTTGAATTTGCAGTTCTCCTGCCTCAGCTTCCAGAAAAGCTGGGATGAGACCTGCTCCATCAGGCCTGGCAAGATTGGATCCAGTAGAATGGAGAAGATTGAAAATGCCCTATGAACAGAAGTTTCAACCATTTTAGCAGCGGCTGACACCTCTTGCAACCATGACAAATGGACTCTATCACCAATCCAAGGGATAGGCTCTAAGAAGCAACAGAAAATTTCTTCCAATGCATCATCTTCCCTTTCTTGGACAAGAGAGGATGATATGGTTAGGGGTGTCTAAGGTTAAGATGGTTAAAGATGATTTGCATGGTTTAGGAACACCCATAGCTACGGTGGTTGAAGAGAACAGAAAGACAAGAAAGCTCCTACATTTTCTTCACATGGCAGCTATCCTGTTCAAAACTATACTTCCAGAACAGAACCAGAGTGGTGCGGCTACTGCCTAATGTAATACCTATACAGTAGAAAGTCATGGTTTGTTGGAAGACATACAATAGCTGGCGATGGCTTTAGCCTCCCCAGCATGCTACTTGCAACACCTGCACACTTCAACTGCAAGACACTGTCACGCACAGTGTAGTGTTCTCAGGCAGTGGTATTTGAGATACCAACTGTCTTACAAAGTACACAATTTGCAGTGGTGCAGCTGGCCCTAATTTCCTTCTTTCCTTTGACTTGGGTGTGATCTTTTCCATCTACAATGCTAGAAATCTTACTACATTCTATTTTTTTAACACTGCAATTCAATGACAGGCTTGAATGATTCATACCTAGAATTTTTCTAGAACTATGTTGCATGCAAGCGTCTGCCTTGAAGTAGAAAAGCAGCAATATGGATGTAATCAATGTCTAAGAATACTATTAAATCCTTGCTGTAAGATTGTTTTCCTGTCATTGAAGCCTCTGACGAGGCTCCTGCTGCTCACACATGCATGCTTAATATGTCAAGGTCAAACCATAGCATCTGAGGCTGCCTCCTGCTGCCAGTACTTTTACTGATGCTAACAAAGCCAGGAGAGCTTTCCTTACCTCACCTCTGCTGAGCCACATTCCCTAAGCATAATGTGTAGAACTTGTCTTTCAAGTTTGGTGGCAATGGGTCAAGTAAGATGCTATGCCTTTGCTGAAGCCTGCTGGTGTGCACACCCTGATCCCATACCCTGCTTCTTTCTGGAGGCCTGCACACCACTGCCTATGGCCTAGTACTAGAGCTGTCTCAGTACAATGGTTTCCTGTTGTAGTCTCAATTTCAGGTCAATTTCATGTGCCTTAAGACTTCATACACAAACTGTAGCAATTAAAAAGACTACCTACATTTTGACAAAAATCAAATGAATATCCATAGAAACTACCAAGATCAAAACAACCTGTGTCTCCCACTAAAGCCTAAAGAGTGCCTCATCATGTGCATATGGTGCTCGCTTAGGTTTATTTCTTGATATAATGGGCATATGTGACACAAGTTTTTATTTGCTCTTAGTTGCAGTACTGGGGATTGAACCCAGGATCTTGTACATGCCAGGCAAGTGCTCTGTCAGTAAGCTGTTCCCAGCCTACAAAACAAATCGTTGGATGCCACATTCTTCAAAGTGCAGGCCTCTCCCGTGTGTGTCTGTCTTAGCTTCCTCAATACAGCGGTTTTTACAAGTCACGATATGAGAATGGCAAACACATTGGACATTATTGTACAATCATTTTGCCTAAAATGTCAACCCTTTACTTTGCTACAATTGAAGGCAAAAGCAGCTATTTCTCTCAGCTCACTTGGATACCAAAGGTGCTATATGTGACAAAAAAATGCTCTGTAAGTATAGGGTCCCACCCACAGGACGTGAAAGGCTTGATTCCTATTGTGACGATGCTGGGTTTCTACCACCATTTAAAAAATCTTTGAAGTAAGCGCATATAAAATGCTTAAAGAGTCAATTCTTACATCAAACTGCTTTATACTCTTTATCTTGTTATGGTGAGACCAAAATATTAATTCAGTATCAAGGTATCTGACTTAGGCTACCTGGAAAATCCATTTTCCAATGGCATGTACTTGACATGAATAAATAAATCTTCACGGGGAGTTACTATCATTAGTAAAGTGAATTTAAAAGCTACACATTATTGAGGTACGGTGGTGTAGGTCTGTAATTCCAGTACAACAGAGGCAAAAGGCCACAAGTTTGAGGTCAGCCTGAGCTATGAAGTGTAATAAAAGATTCTGTCTCAAAAAAACAAGGGACTGAGAGCTGCGATTATGGTTAAAGGTGCTTGCTTGCAAAGCCTGCCAGCCAGGGTTCAATTCCCCAGTACTCATGTAAAGCCGATGCACAAAATGGTGCATGCATCTGATGTTTGGTTTGCAATAGCAAGAGGCCCTGACACACCCATTCTCTCAGGTAATTAAAAAAAAAAAATCTATTAAAAGAACCCCAAGTGGCTGCAATGTAGCTCAGTGGTGTACCTCCATAATGTGGCACAGCTCTGGATTCCATCCCCAGTACCATACACATAATCCCTAGTACCACACACACACACACACACACACACACACAGCGCACCAGCTGATTACTTAAGTGAAATGTGTCAACTTTCTTAAAATGCATCACTGAATACACTGCTCTCTTATTTCAAAAGATTTTATTCCAGGGCTGGAGAGATGGCTCAGTGGTTAAGGCATTTGCCTTGAGTGCCCCAAGGTCCCGGTTCAATTCCCCAGTGCCCATATAGGCCAGACCCACAAGGTGGTGGCTCTGGTGCTCACTCCTCTCTCTCTCTCTCTCTCTCTCTCTCTCTCTCTCTCTCTCTCTCTCTCTC
>PVHP010043520.1:0-14493 GCA_004024765.1 Zapus hudsonius
TCTGCTAACCACTCAAGGTGATTGAAAGGTCAGTCTTGCATCTGAAGCCAGCACACCAGATGACTGAAATGTAAAGCTCACAGATTTTGGACAGAGTAAAGACATCCCCAAGCTAGAACAGTTGTCAACACAGTACAAATGTGAAATACTTTTCCCCCAATTTTCTGAATTTTCCATAATACTGTTCAATAATTTATATAAAGTGTCAACAAAATAATAAAACTATATGCAGAATATAAAATATTTAACTGAATCAAGCCCCGCAAAAAGATTCATTGTGTGTAAAATTCATCCACACAGAAGAGAGGTCAGCAGGCCTGACCCAGTGTCCCTGCCCATGCCTGCACTTCCTAAGCAAACAGGCTGCAGGAGCAGGCAGCCGTCCAGGCCGTGAGTCACAGTAGTGCTGGCGGCCCATGCTCTAGCTCGGCACTGGAAGCCCTGCAATGCAGCAGAGCGGGCAGAAGGCACGCCCAGTGACATAATCCTCTGACAGGGAGCATTCTCTGCTGCTTCCTGAAACGCCAAATGCTGGTAATATCTTATGGAAGTCATTAACAATCAAACTAAGTCAGCCTATGTGTGTACATTCCTAGTAAATACAGAGATCAAATGAAGTCTGTACCTCACAAGTTACAGCAGTTTGATAAACTGTCATCAGATAACCTTTGTGGAAAAGGCCGGGTGTGGTGACATCAGGAGGTAGAGGTAGGATGGCCAAAGGTTCCAGGTCAACTGATCTACACACGGAGTTCCAAGCCAGCCAGGGCTACGTAGCACCATGTCCCAAAAGCATCATCATCTTTTTGCCTTTCTGTGTATTTCTCTGTATTTCCAATAGTTAAAAAAAAAAAAAAGACATTCTACTTTTGTAGAAACATTTTTTAAAAACTGAGGAAAGACATCTATCTGATTGTTAATCCTTAGTAACAAAAAAGCTTCTAATACTGTTATATTTAGAAGCTTATATATGGATACAAACTGCATGTCAGATCATCAGGTGCAATAAAGTTTGGATCAGTTCCCGATGCCCAATGGACCAGCATTGTATGCAGGCCCATGACCACAGCTGAAGAAATCAGCCCAGCTCAGGAAGCTATTCCTGTGGATACTTGGGTTAACTTCTGAGGCGCTACTGCATTTTTAGAGATGCTCCAAGTGGCAGTGAGCACTTGTGTGTGTGTGTGCTTTTGTTGAAAGAGGAAGTTAGTAAGACATTTCAAACTACTAGTGATTTGTATCACCTTGTGGATTAGGTGTGTTAAGACAGGGTTTCATGTAGGCCAGGCAGGCCTTGAAGTTCAGACCTCCCTGTCTTCACCTCCCGAATGCTGAGGTTATAGGTGTGTGCCACTAAGTCCTGTTTATGAGTGCTGGAGGACTGAACTCCAACTAAGGGACAGCCCTAGCCCTATTGTCTTATTTAATGAAATGTAAAAAGATGATTTCAGTTCCCGCAAGAATGCCCAGGAAGACCTTTTCATGAAGTGTGGTGACTAGGGAAGTCGGAAAACAGATAAAGTGCTCTGGTAAGACACCAGGAGGGGTGAGGTCTAGCATGCTTGGTGGGTCCCCCATCTCTCCATCCAGGAGATGACACCATCCACTTCCTTTGCCCCTCCCCCCACACCCCCACAAATTACTTGTTATGACAGCCTGGGTTAAATATATATATATATATATATATATATACACATATATATATATATGTATGTATATATGTGTGTGCATGTGTACATACACACACACACACACACAATTTATTTGTAAGGAGAGAGAGAAAATGAATGGGTGGGGTGTGCCAGGGCAATAAGCCACTCCAGACGCATGCACTACTCTGTGAATCTGGGGAATGGAACCCAGGTTCTTAGGCTTTGCAGGCAAACCCCCCAACCACTGGGCCATCTCTCCAGCCCCCTTAAAAATATTTTTATTTACTTATTTGCAAGGAGGGAGGAAGGGAGGGAAGGAAGGAGGGAGAGAACACCGCTGCTGCAAACCCCAATGCATGCAGCACTTTACAATTGGCTTCACGTGGTACTAGGAAATCAAACCCAGGTCATCAGGCTTTGCAAGCAAGTACCTTAACCACTGAGCAATCGCTCTAGCCCAAGTTCCTGCTCTTTTCTTTCACTTCCTTCCCTTTTAAAGTATAAAACATACCAACACACCTTTATGGTCAATCACCATCACAGACCTCCTCTCCAGTGGCTGTTCTGTCTCTGCTGAGCAGTCAGGAGCTCACTGCCACACTATCCCTGCATTGGGACAGGGCTAAGAGCACGGTGACAAAGCCTAGTTTTCTCAACTGAACATCTTCAGAGGGGTGTTAAAAACATTAAACTTCATGATTTAATACAAAATTGGTGTTCATTTTATATTTCCATAAAACAAGGAATCTTAAAATTACTAATGACTACAGATTTTTTTTTAATTTTGCCTGTGTAGCATGTATGGTGGTGTTTGTGGTGCATGCACATGTATGTGGAGATATGGGTGTCCTTCCTCTATCCCTCATATGACACAAGCAGAGGTATGGTTTTTGAGAGCTCCAGACTGGGGTTGCAGATGTGCATGGTCATGCCCAGCTGTTTATGTGGGTGCTGGTGAATTGAACTCAGACCCCCTCAGGCCCTCATGTCTGTGCAGCAAGCTCTCCTACCCACTGATCCATCTCCCCAGCCCCAAGACAGTATTTTATTAAAGTTAATACTAACTCAAAAGGAATAACTGATGAGAAAAAGACTCTCTCATTCTAATACACACACACTAAGGAATGTAGAGGCTAGTTTTCAGGTTTCACATCCTCCTTCCAAAGTCCTTTCTTTTCCTGGCTGGCTGGCGTGTGCTTGTGCGTGTGTGTGATGCATGTGTAAAGGCCCGAGGAGAACTTTGGGTGTCTTTCCTCTATCAGCTCACTGAGTTTCCTTGACACAGTCCCTCTCTGAATCAACATTCCAGTTCACCTTGCTGTGAACTGTAAAGATGTGGGGCCACACCTGCCCCTGACCCAGACTGACACACTCCTGTCTAGTGCTACGAGGCAGCATGGTGTCTGTTGACTTATTAATCACTTTATTAGTTGCAGGGTTCAGTTCACAGCAGAAAGGAATACAAATCAACATCTACAAACTGAAAATCTGAAAACTCTGAACAATGACATGAAGCTCAAAAAGTTTTCAATTTTAGCTAGGTGTGGTGGCTCACACCATTATCCCAGCATTTGGGAGGCCAAGGTAGGAGGATTGCCATGAGCTCAAGGGCAGCCTGTGTTACAAAGTGGGTCACCTGAACTAGAGTGAGACCCTACTTCAAAACAAACAACAACAACAAAAGTTTCAAATTTCGGTGCATTTCAGACTAGGAATACTCAATTGGTAAACACTTATGCAAAAATTCAAAACCTGAGAGAGTTCCGGTCCCAAGAATTCCTTAACACTCCTCTGAGGGATGATACAGGACAAGTCTGAACTTATATATAGTTTTAATGATTTTTATGGCAATCGCCTTAACTGCTAGGCCATCTCTCCAGCCCTTTCAATGACTTTAAAAACAATCTTTGAGCCGGGCGTGGTGGCGCACGCCTTTAATCCCAGCACTTGGGAGGCAGAGGTAGGAGGATCACCACGAGTTCAAGGCCACCCTGAGACTACAGAGTGAATTCCAGGTCAGCCTGGACTAGAGTGAGACCCTACCTTGAAAAACACTTGCCTCCAGTGCCTAACGCCTCGGGTTCAATTCCCCAGGACCCACATAAGCCAGACCCACAAGGTGGTGGCCCTGGTGCACATTCATTCGCATTCTCTCTCTCTCTCTCTCTCTCTCTCTCTCTCTCTCTCTCTCTCTCCCTCTCTCTATCTCTCTGCTTCAAAAATGAATAAAATATATATATATATAAAAAAACAATCTGTGTGTGTGTTCATTCATGTATGTGTGTACCCTAAATGTGTGTGGAGGTGACAGGACAAGGGGTGTTAGCCCTCACCTACCTTCTACCTTGTTTGAAGCAGGGTCTGTTATTCACTGCTGGGGATTCCAGCAAGCTTCCAGAATTCTCTTGTCTCCACCGCCCATTTCACCCTAGAAGGGTCTGTGTCCAGCTTTGCGTGGATCTGGGGTCTAAACAGCTCATCGAGTGAGTGCCTTACCCACTGGGCCACCTCCTCAGCTGCTCTACTGGATTTTCTTTAGTCATCATCAATCTATTTAGTTTCTTCATTCTTTATGAAAACTAAATACTTAGAAAAATTATTTTTGGTGGTGCATGTGTCTGGAGTTCATTTGCAGTGGCTAGAAGCTCTGGAATGCCCATTTTTTCTATCTGCCTCTCTGCCGCTCTCTCCCCCCCCCCCAAGAATAAATAAAATATTCAGGGGCTGGGGAGACTGCTCAGTGGTTAAGGCACCTGCCTGAAAAATTATTTTTGAAAATCCACAGAAATATTTCCCTTTCCCCAGGAGAGATGGCTCAGCAGTTAAAGGCACTTGCTTGCAAAGCTTGCAGGCCTGGGTTGAATTCCCCAACCACCTACTTTATGCCTGACAGACATTCAATTATAGAGACCCTGGTGTACAAATAAATAATTTAATAATTATTTCCCTTCAGACTGGGGAGACTGCTTAGTGGTTAAATGCACTTGCCTGCAAAATCTGTCAGCTCTGGCTTGATTCCTGAGTACCCAGGTAAAGCCAGATGCATAAAGTGGCACATGCACCTGGAGTTCATTTACAGTGGCAAGAGTCCCTGGCATGCCCATACTCTCTCAAACTGAAAAACTTATTAAAAATGTTCTATTTATTTGAGAGAGTTAGAGAGAAAGAGAGATATAGAGAGAATGGGTGTGTCAGAGTCTCCAGCCACTGCAAATGAACTCCAGACACATGTGCCACCTTGCGGATCTCGCTTTACAAGGGTACTGGAGAATTGAACTCATGTGCTTCTGCTTTATAGGCAAGCGCCTTATTCACTGAGCCAACTCTCAAGCTGTAAAAAAAAACAAAAGTTTTTTTTTTTAATAAATAAGGGCTGGAGAGGTGGCTCTTAATGGCACTTTGTTGCCAAGCCTAATGGCCTGGGTTCGATTCCCCCCAGTACTCTCGTAAAGCCAGATGCACAAAGTGACACATGCATCTGGAGTTTGTTTGCAGTGGCAAGAGGCCCTGGTGTACCTATTCCCTCTTTCCCTCTCTGCTTGTAAATAAATAAATAAATAAATAAAATTATTAAAAAAATAAAATACAAGCTTAAAAAATATTTCCCCTAAGAGCTTCCACACTGTTGTATCTCTACAAGGTGGGACACTGTAACATTCTGGTTTCCTTCGATGTCAGTCCCAAGCCATCTCTGTCCTAATGAAGAGGTGAGCCCCGCAAATTACCTACCTCAGGAAAACTGTAATTGCCACTGTAACTGCCAACTTAAGACAACCATACACTTAAGGCAGCTGCTATTTTTATCATAAAGACAAAGTTCCAAGCCTGACTGGAGTTAAGCACACACATCTGCACACACTCAGTACCTGACTCTGGCTGGTCATTGACAAGCTGCAGAATAGACTCGTCCTAGACCCATCAGCCCCTCCAGCTGCAAAGGGAGCACATCTGTCAAGTTCCTACCGATGCTGCCAGCACGCCAGACACCAGACAGAGCACAACAAACCCTGCAAGACAGGGGACACCTGCAAACTCCAGCACTTGGGATTTGGAGGCAAGACCAGAAGTTCAAAGCCATCTACTGATAAACTGCAAGTTCAAGGCCAACCTGGGCTACACAAAACCCTAATAAAGTGGGTGAAAACCATTTTCCCAGTTTAGGAAATAAATAATATCAATGGCTGGTGGTCTTTATTCCAGTTCACCAATTCAGATTTGTTCTGTGAATGAAAGCTCATCTTTTCAGGATAATCACCTACTTTCTGCACATGCCTGGTCAAGTGTATAGAAGCCAGTGGGAACTCAGATGGCACAAACTTGGATGAATTTTTAATCTCTCCTTAGGTTTTTGTAAGTGAACAATAAATTAGACAATTAAAGTGCTAGGATGTATCAAGGCTTTCCATAAATACAGAAATGAGGCAGGATTTCAATTTTAGCTGGTCTCATTCTTTAGTCAACTCCAAAAGTGCAAGTCATTATGGAACCAAGGCTTGGATGCCTGGATTTTCACTCTGTAAGAAATATTTCTCTTCCACCCACATAATTTTAGCAAATTTAACTCTATGATGTTTGGGGGGAAAATTACTGATTACTCTAGAAGCAAAGCACAAAACTCAACACATTCTTTCATAAAGAAAAATTGTAACAAAAAAAAATTTTTTTTTTTTTTGGTTTTTCGAGGCAGGGTCTTGCTCTAGTCCAGGCTGACCTGGAATTCACTATGTAGTCTCAGGGTGGCCTTGAACTCACGGTGATCTTCCTGCCTCCCAAGTGCTGGGATTAAAGGCGTGGGCCACCATGCCCAGCTGTAACAAAATTTTTTACATCACTGATTTCAATACATTCTGCAACAAAAATATAAAAGAATTAGTTATGGTCATGCTTTTAAATATAACTTCAAATGTAGATTAAAGTTTGTTTTAATAAAATAATGTATATGCACTAAAAAAAAAGACTAGAAAGATATGGGCCACAATTCTGACAGAGCTCTTGCTGGGTAGCTGTCCAAATGATCTTTATTTCAGTTATTATTTTCTACCATCCAACTTTTTATCTTGGTTCTTCAAGGTAGGGTCTCGCTCTAGCTCAGGCTGACCTGGAATTCACTATGTAGTCTCAGGTGGCCTCAAATGCAACAGCAATCCTCCTACCTCTGCCTCTCCAGTGCTGGGATTAAAGGCATGCACCACAATACCAGCTCTAACATGCTCTTTATTTTTTATTATTTCTGGCAACAATAGATGAGTTAACTTCTACTGATCCCCAAGCAGGAAGCACACACTCCGAACTTGACAATAAACAATTCTAAACATTATTCTGTGCTCCAATGGCTTACTGCTTTGAACATTTCATGTAGATCAAAGAATCTTTTACAACCTTCCAATTTCTGGCCTAAACCAAGGCTACAGTGAAGCATTTTCTGAGTAAGAAAAGCCTTGGAAGAAACAAACTATCAGAAAGAGACACAAGTGTGCTGGGGGGTGGGGGGAGGGGCGGGGCAGGTAGCAGGACAAAGCTTCCAACCAGACAGCTTTGTATCATTTCCGACAACCTCCGATCCCCAGGTGTTAACCTTAACTTGAACATCAGCCCTGGGTTTCCAGGAGGCTGCCACACCCATCCACCGCAGTCAGGCACGCTCTCCAACACAACAGGGATGTCAAAGGCAAGATTCCAGGAGAACCCAAGGGTGTTTTATTTAGGAAGGGAGGGGGACACAACCGGAGAAGACAACTGAAACGCGTAAGCTTTCTGCCTCTTTCCCCCAACTGGGTCACCAACATTTTCTTAAAAAAAAAAAAAAATCTGTACGAAGTCAGACCTAAAGCATCACCCAAATTCAAGGCCTGATGAGCGAAAATAAGAAAACGATAGCTACGGTGAGTCTAGTCTGAGGACCGGGACTAACTGGTGACCTTGGGCCACTAAAGGGAGACTGACGGACAGGTAGAGCCATGCCGCGAGATGCTGGAGGCGGAGGCGGGCGCCGCCGTCCACCGGGAGGAGAGACCACGCGCGGACACCTCGGGAATCGAAACCGAGAGGCTCATGTGACCCCGAGGCCGGGATGCGCCCGGCGCCCGCCCGCCCGGAGACGCGGTCCCCGCCCAGCTCGGCCATCTTGACAGACGCCGGCACACAAAGCCAGCGCCCCGGTGGCCGCGGTGGCGGCGGACCGACACCCGTCCGCCCCGCCCGGCCCCGCACCTTTCAGGGTGGAGCGCTCCACCAGGACCGTGTGGACCTGCGGGTCGGACAGGAACTTGCGCATCTGCTCCAGGGCGCTCTTCTCCTCCAGGGCCGCCTCGAGCGCGGCCGGAGCCTCGCCGCCGTCCTCCAGCAGCAGCGGCACCAGCTTGCGCAGGTGCTTCTGCAGCACCGCCACGTCCGCCACGTTCTGCACCGCCGACACCTCCAGGCCGGCCGAGCCGTCCTCGCTGCCGCCGCCGCCGCCGGGCTCCGTCATGGCGCCGCGCCGGGGATCCGCAGGGAGCGCAGAGAAAGTGGCCGCGACCCGGCGCGAGAGCACAGCGAGCGAGCGGAGAAACGGGCGCCGGAAGCCGCACCGCCCGCTAGCCCGCGGCCGACTGGGGTGCACCGAGCCGGCTCCGCCCTAAAGGCCGTCGCCGCCCGCCGGCTCCACCCCGCCCCACCCGCCGGCCGCAGCTCTCGGCGCCTGCGCGCGGCTGGCCGCACGACGTCGCGCCTGCGCGCGAGGGCGGGCCCGGCTAGGCCGCCGCACGGCATTCTGGGACGTGTAGTCTCGGAGCTGGGCGCGTCCCTGGTATCGGCGCTTGCAGCCCAGAAGAATCTGGCCTGGCCCTGGGGGTGACCGCACCAGGAACCGCGTATGCCTTGTTTATTTGCAGAGAAGCAGCAAATATCACAGGGCCTTATAGAGCCAGAAATAGCGAATAATGATGTACTGATGAGCGTTGATATGTAATGAGCACCCATCTCGAGCTCGGCATTGTTCTAAGCACGCAGCCTGGGTTGTCTCATCGAGTGAACGAATGAATGAGAGTACGTATTTAGTGCCAAAATGACGCCTCGGCAGACATGTCGTTAGATAACACATAGGAGGATGAGAACATACTTTGAGAGGGGGAGATGAGGGGCGTGCCCACATTCACATTGCTAGGCTGGAAAGGGAGAAGGGAGCGTTCCCAGAGGAGGCTACTGCAGTGCAATGTCACCAGGATGGTAGGGAGCATAAAGCTGTGATGGGAGCTGCTTCCTGAAGACAGACTCTCCCGAGTAAGGGTGCTGTGAGCTCTCCATGAAACATCAGTCTACCAGCCTAGAGCTGGCCCTGCCATCCTGTGGGTTCACACATCTAAGTAGGTACAAGGAAGGGGTTGCCTTCCAACTAAGTTTTCACTGGTTCTCTCCCTCCACCATCTCCCCCACCACCACCAAGAGGCCATTAGGGCCACAATCAGGCTGCCCTACATTCATAGATAAGAGACTGCACTTCCTTCTAAGGGGTGGTAATTGGCTTTTGAAAGTTCAAACTCATAACTTACTTCTTCAGTTGGGCAAGAGGGAAGGGAGTCAACAGTTTTTTTTTTTTTTTAAGATAATCAAAGTGCAGAGTCAGAGAGCTGAGTCCTGATTGGTGGGACAATGATGGTATGATTTGATTCTCACAAATCATCTTTTGTAAAACTGTGAAAGCTACAATATGCTTATTCCTTGCACAGTCACTGGGTACCAGACCCCAGGGGCTGCTGGAACCCAAAGACTAGCCAGACGATTCTTACCTTCTAGGGGCTTATGAGAGAGGGAACAGATAAATACCCCCATTCTCCTGCCCTCGTCAGCCTATCCTTGTATAATCCAGTTTCAGGACAAAATTAAACCATTGCAACAAATTTGTGTATGATCATAATTGTAATAAGCAATAACCATACACCAGCAGTGGCCAGTATGCTCACCTCATGCTGGGTACTGTTTAGAGTTTCCTCCATATATCAGGAGGGGTAGGACCAACAGAGAGAATCATCTACCAATGCAGGTCAGGGAACTTTGAAATGGCAGGTACCATCTGAGACTGAGAAGCTGCAGGGATTTAGAGGAAAGAGTCCCGCATGCTGGCTGTACCGTGAGTCAGCATCAGCCTGGGAGCCGCAGCCACTCAGCCAGCCAAAGGACTCAAACATCCGCAACCTGGCTCCAAGCCAAGGCTCCAATTTGCAGCACTGCATTATACAAAAAAAAAATGGAAATGTTTATTTCCAAGGGGGTGGGAGTCATAAGGACTCATAAGTGAACCAAATATGCTTGCTTTTCTGACTTCTAAAGGTATTTGTTGTGTTTAATATATAACATACCAGCAAACCATGAATGGGTGCTAAACTCTCTAAGTGCATCACCAGAGGCTGGCCTGACTTCCACAGGCTGAAGGGGGAGACAACCTCTTTGAAGGTGCCCTCTCCTGTCTTATGGATCAGGATCAGCTGATCCCCATGGTAATGCGACCCTGCCCATCCTGGCCTGTGTAGAGTCTGCTTTTGATTGGCAGGAGGTGCTGGAAAAGGAATTGTCTCAGCTGATATGTCCATCCTCTCTTCACAATATTGTATGGGGTGCTCCTCACATCTGAATTGATGTCAGAGCTATTCCCTTCCTTTGCCCCCTCTCTCAGCTCCTGGGCAGCACATAGTTTATCACTGGAAGCCCAGCTAAACTGGAATCTCCAGGCTGTGCACCCCGAGCGCTCATCTCTCCAAATCCCACATCAGACTCTTTTTCTGTTTGCTTGTTTAAAATATATTTTTATTTATTTTCGTGTGCAAGAGAGATAGACAGACAGTGGGTGCTCCAGGGCTTCTTGCCACTGCAGATGAACTCTAAACATATGCGCCACTTTGCCTATCTGGCTTTATGTGGGTACTGAGGAACTGAACCTTAGGCTTTGCAAGCATGTGCCTTTAACCACTGAACCATCTCCCCTAGACCTTTTACCTTTTTTAACTTAAAAAATTATTTATAAGCGTGGGGGGGATTGGATGCACCAGAGCCCCTTGCCACTGCAAACTGCAGATGCATGTGCAACTTTGTGCATCTGGGTACTGGGGAATTGAGGACTCAAACCCAGGCCCTCAGGCTTTGCAAGCAAGCACCTTTTACAGGAAAACCATTTCTTCGGTTTTCTTTTTAACTTTTTAATTGACAACCGGTGTACATAGAGACAATATGCCATGACCATAGTTCCCTCCCACTACCCTCTCTTTCCCCCCTTCTTACTCCCCTCCCACTGAGTCCCTCTTTTCCTATTTCGATGTCCTCATTCCCATACCCCATTCTGCAGGTCTTGTGTAGGGATCCTTAGCCACTGTGAGGTCATGAGTGCCACTTCGTTTTTGCTGTTTTGGAGACAGTGTCCTGTACGTAGCCCGTGGTGGAGGCTACGAAGCCCAGCAATCACCACACCTTGGGTTGCTCAGTGCTGGGATCACAGGTGCGCTGCTTTCCCCTCATTCATTGCATGGAGAATTCATCACGCCCATCTCCCTGGGAGCTGGGAGGGTCCTAGATTCGGGCAATGGAGGGAAGTCAGTGCTCCGCCCACCCCGCCTCCCCCAAGAACGAGCCTGGCCCGGCAGGGACCGAGCGGCCCGTTGGCACACCCTAGCGGCCACGAGGGGCATGGCAAGGCCCCCGGAATTTCCTCTGGATCTCTGGGGGAGGCTTCCCACCCCCTCTGCCTACCCATCTGGGGCCGCCAGTCTTCTCATCTGTTTTTCTCTGTTTGTTTTTCGAGCCCAGGCTGACCTGGAATTCACTGTGTAGTCTCAGGGTGGTCTGGAACTCACTGCGGTCCTCCTAGAGTGTGCCAGGGCCCACTGTAACCAATTCCAGATGCATCTGCCACTGTATGCAGCTGGCTTTACATGGGTACTGGGGAATCAAACCCCAGGTTCTTAGGCTTTGTAGGCAAGCGCCTTAAGCACTAAGCCATCTATCCAGCCCTAGGTGAACCGCTAGTGCAGGGGCACAGAGAGCGTGCCAGGCCATGGCTCATCCCACATCCCACCACCCATAGTGAAGATCTTACAAAGCTAACTGGGCAGACATTTCATCCCAGGCTGTCCCGACCACAGGACTTACACAGCTGCCCCAGGTTTTCCCATGTGATTAACTAGGGAACTTCAAAATTATGTGGTGGAGGGCTGGAGAGATGGCTAAGTGGTTAAGACACTTGCCTCTAGTGCCTAAGGCCCTGGGTTCAATTCCCCAGGACCCACATAAGCCAGACCCACAAGGTGGTGGCCCTGGTGCTCTCTCTCTCTCTCTCTCTCTCTCTCTCTGCTTAAAAATGAATAAATAAAATATTTTTTTAAAATTATGTGGTGGGGGATGGAGAGATGGCTCAGCGGTTAAGGCACTTGCCTCCAGTGCCTAAGGCCCTGGGTTCAATTCCCCAGGACCCACATAAGCCAGACCCACAAGGTGGTGACCCTGGTGCGCTCTCTCTCTCTCTCTCTTTCTCTCTGCTTGAAATGAATAAATAAAATATTTTAAAAAATTATGTGGTGGAAGGGGCTAGGGCTCCATGCGCCATAAAGTGGAGTTGTTGTAGACCTCATGTGGCTTTCTGGAATTTCTTTTTCCTCGTGGTAGGGTCTCGCTGTAGTCCGGGCTGACCTGGAACTCACTCTGTAGTCTCAGGGTCGCCTGTACTAATGGCAATCCTCTTCCTCTGCCCCCTGAGCGCTGGGATTAAAGGAGTGTGCTCCTAGGCCTGCCTATAGACTGTTCTTTATCAAACAGAACAAGCCCAAGGCTGTGGGGTTGATACTCGCTTTTGGCAAACTGCAGTGTATGAAATTGCAAGCCACTGCAGTGGCTGAATGAAGACACTGTGTGGTTCTCTCTACACTGAAAGAGACCTGCTCTCAGGAAGAATTCACTGGGCCACAAGCTACCAGATGTCTGATAGTTCTTGGGACTTTCTGGATGGTGAGTTGTGGCTTCCTCAGTCCTCTCCTTTGGTTCCCTGCGTTCGCATCAGCAGTAAGCGTCCAGGTGGAGGTGTTTGGTGTGGTCTTTGTACTGTAGTCACAGAAGCAAGTAGAGCAAACTCCAACACACCAGGTAGTGCAAGGGTTGCCGCACACTCTAGAAGAGGCGGGGTCACACCATGTGACAGGTGACACTCCAATCCCAAGGGTCACAGTGGTAGTCATTTCTGTCCTGCTAACTCTGCTGCAGTTGTCTTATTCTGAGAACCGAATAGTGGCCCTCAGGTTTCTGTTTCAGATGACATAAGCTAGCTAATTGGATGTATTATGCCCACCAAACCACCCTCTAAATACTTGTGCTCATATATTAATGTTACCCCCACTTTTGGGTAGAGAAGCTTCTTGTTCAAATGTCAGTGACCACTGGGGTGACTCAAAACTCATCAAAGTGGTGAGAAGTGACAGTGGAGTGTTTTAAGGGAGACATCTCTATCACACCTTCCAAGGCTCAGGGACCACTGAAGAAGAGGTGGCAGAAAGAAGGTTAAGAGCCAAAGGAAGGGGAGGAGAGCTACAATGCTGTCTTCCAGGCACAAAGTGGCTGTGGTACTCATGGCCTCATGGTGGCTGATGATAGGAGGGGAAATGATGGCATCAAAACAGAAGAGACTAGCTGGAAAGAGGGGAGGCAGTAGAGGGGGTTCAGTGGGGGGGTGGGAAGGGATCTGGATCATGGTATATGGTCTGTATGTATGAAGGTTGTCAATAAAAGTTAATAAAAGTGACGTATGTATGTTCCTTGCACTCATATTTTATTGGTCAATGCAGGTCACATGTCCATGAATGATGGAAATGGGACAACGGCATCTGACCTTCCCACAGGGAGGGGAAAATAAAAATATCATAGGATGGGTCTGAAGACACGGCTCAGAAGTTAAAGGCTCTTGCTTGCAAAGCCAGATAGGCTGGGTTTCAATTCCCCAGAACCCACAGAAAGCCAGACACAAAGTGGTACGCGTGCTTCTGGAGTTTGTTTGCAGTGGCAAGAGGCCCTGGCACATCCTTACTGTCTCTCTCCTATATTTCTCAAATAAACAAAAATAAAATTTTAAAAACAAATCATAGCAGGCATGGTAGCACATGCCTTTAATCCCAGCACTCGGGAGGCACAGGTAGGAAGATCGCTGTAATCTTCAAGGCTAACCTGAGACTACATAGTGAATTCCAGGTCAGCCTGGGCTGAAGCAAGACCCTACCTTGAAAAAACAAAAGGAAGAAAGAAATAAAGTTAGTTTAAAATTTTTAATTAAAAATAATTGGGCTGGAGAGATGGCTAATCGGTTAAGGCACTTGCCTCCAGTGCCTCAGGCCCAGGGTTCAATTCCCGAGGACCCACATGTGCCAGACCCACAAGGTTGTGGCCCTGGTGTTCTCTCTCTCTCTCTCTCTCTCTCTCTCTCTCTCTCTCTCTCTCTCTCTCTCTCTCTCTCATCTCTCTGCTTGAAAATGAAGAATAAATAAAATATTAAAAAAGAGTAAGCAACCTTTAAAGAAATAATTTAATATATTTTTATTTGAGAGAGAGGAGGCTTAGAATGGGAGCACCAGAGCCTCCAGCCACTGCGAACAAACTCCAGACACATGCGCCACTTTGTGCATCTGGCTTTAAGTGGGTACTGGGGGATCAAACCTAGGATGTCAGGCTTTGAAAGCAAGAGCCTTTAACCACTGAGCAATCTCCCCAGCCCTCAATTCCTTTTAATCATGAAATGGTCCTGTCACAGGCTTACCAAGAACAGCTGTGCTTATTTCCAGTCTTCCTGGTTGTGCCTATTATTGTAATCACAGAATTTCACTCAATTTTTTGTAAA
>PVHP010043521.1:0-14579 GCA_004024765.1 Zapus hudsonius
TCCCTTCATTACTCACCTCTCCTTTAAATTTTCTTGTGTCTACTTTGATATTTCCCCTCTATTTTTCCTTAAGCCTCACCACTTGCCCTCTTAACTTCCCTCCATGAGAAAGCACACGACAGATGCCATGTATGCTCCTTTTAAGCCTCCCTACATGTACACCTAAATTCTATCTTCCACATGCTGTGGCTTGACTCCAATTTCTCCTTGAAAGCCTCAGTTTCTCTTAAATGAGCTTTATGAATTCCCTCCATGTGCTTGCAGCTCTACCTCAGTCTTTCCTTGAAAGCCAGTTTAACTTCCCTCCACATGTGTGCGGCTCTACTCCAATCTTTCCCTTTAAACCTCAATTTTTCTTAAATAAAATTTATAACCTGTGCAGTGTTTTCTACATGGGAGAGTGTTTCCTACTTCCCACGTGATTATGACTCTTCTCTAGCCTTTCTTCCTAGATGCCAATTTCCCTTAAATAAACCCCACAATTTGTGACTTCTCCCTAAATAAGCTTAACAATTCATAATTTATCCTTTTGGGTTCATTTTATTTTTTAAAAAATATTTTATTTGAGAGAAAAAGAGGGAGGGAGGAAGGGAAGGAGGGAGGGAGAGAGGGAAGGAGAGAGAGAGAGAGAGAGAGAGAGAGAGAGAGAGAGAGAGAGAGAGAGAGAGAGAGAGAACGTGCCAGGGCCTCCATCCACTGCAAATGAACTCCAGATACATGTGTCCTCTTGTGCATCTGGCTTTATATGGGCACTGGGGAATCAAACTCAGGTCCTTCTGCATTGTAGGCAAACACCTTAACTGCTAAGCCATTTCTTCAGCCCTCGAGTTCTTTATTATAAAGATAGGACAGGACCCAAAATTGGGGCTCATAAACTTGGGGGACCCCCTAAACCACAAGATCCCATATCAGGTTGTGACAGTTAGGGTGACTGGACAAAGGTAAAGAGCAGGATTGTCCTTAAACTTATGTTTGCACTCTATACTTAGCTCTGCCTTACCCGAGCCCCTCCCTAGATGGAGAGGTACATTTTACTAGAACTCACACTGATTCCTGGAACTGTGATTGGTCAAAGCCAGACCAACAACTGTTTCTCTGCCTCACCTGAGCCAGAAAAAAAATATATACTCACCTGAGCTCTTTCTCCTGGCTAGCCAGCACAGAGGCATCTAAATCTCTAGGCTTAGGTAAGGGTGGCTGTGGTGGGGGGCTGGGGCTTCCTTCCCTTGTGGATTTCTCTTTTCTCTCATGGTGGAAGCCTCCTATATTTTTTCTTCTTAATATTTCCCTTCTTAATCTAATAAAGCCTCTCTAAACCTTACCCTCTGGTGGTCTATAACTTTAATTCTTTAAAGTTATATGACAAGAATCTGGGTACTCTGAATTTGGTGGTGTATTGGCAAATAACTCCAATTTCCCCATGACAAGGTGGATAAAGCTGTACCCAGAAACCATAGATATTAATTATAAATTCCAGTGCCAGGGATGAGATATCCTCCAATGATCTGGTGGTCAGGGAGGTTTCTAAAGCCTCCTAAAACAACACAGGCTACTGCCATTACTCTTGGTTGCTCACCAAAACTAGACGGTAAATCCCCATTCCTGAAGACACCCCACGTTTCAGTTGCAGGACATAGAAAAACTAAGCTGGGATTGAGCTGGAAGCATCCTCCTTCCCAGTTAGCTTCCTTCATACCAGAAGGCACTATGTTACCTGCTAGGGGAGAAAAGTCATCAAATGTCCTACCCACCTGTGGACCCTGTGTATTCCATAACCACTCCCATAAAAGAAATGCCCACTAGTGCAATAGTGGCATGAATATCATGGGAGTAACGAACCACTTTCTGATTGGACTCAAGGTCTGATCATGCAAGAAACTCCTAATTTAACTCAATAGGTTAAAAAAAATAGGTGTGAGCCGGGCGTGGTGGTGCACGCCTTTAATCCCAGCACTTGGGAGGCAGAGGTAGGAGGGTCACCGTGAGTTCAAGGCCACCCAGAGACTACATAGTGAATTCCAGGTCAGCCTGGGCTAGAGTGAGACCCTACCTCAAAAAAACAACAACAAAAAAAATAGGCATGAAAGTAAGATGGGAATTAATGAAGAAGTGTGTGAAGGGAAAGAAGTGAGGATTGTGAACTAAAGTTTCCAGAAAAGCATTGCATCTGCTGCACATACTTCCAAAAAGGCTGAATGGACTGATAAAACTCTTGCAACCAGAGAGATGAAATACTGCAAAGTCAGAGCCAAACTACCTTGGGCTATCTTTAGGGACCAACAGTCATTATTACCCACCTCTGGGTCTGACTTAGCATCCAAATGACTATCAGTTGATCAAGTACAACCTTTTTGGAATGTACTGTCAGATCACCAGCTTCCACCAACCCAAGGGCTAAGAATGTCAGATAACATCTAAAACCTATGGTGGAAATTTCCCCACTTTGCTATAACCTTCCTACCTGATGGTCAGCCAATGTATTTGAAAAGTGCCTTGATTTATGACTTTCTTCTTTTCTGTACCTGTACAACCTTCACAAATTGTTAACATGTTGGAACATGCAATTGGTTTCACTAAAATTTGGCTTATTAGAGATAGATGACTTAGTGGTTAAGACATCTGCCTACAAAAAAGAAGGACCAGAGTTCAATTCCCCAAGTGTCCATATAAAGCTAGATGCACAAGGTGGCACATGTGTCTGAAGTTGGCTTGCAGTGGCCAGAGGCCCTAACACACCCATTCTCTCTTTCTCTCTCTCTCAAATAAACAAACAAACAAAACAAAACAAAAAAGGCCAACCAGAGTTCAAGTCCCCTGATAAAGGTTAAATGGAAACCAGAATCCAAGCTGAGTCAGATCCCAAAGCATCAGGGCTATCACAGTCATAGGTTAAATTATGACGAATCAAACAACAAGAGAGAGAAAGAGAGAGAGAGGAGTTCCTATGTCTAGAACAAATTTATTGTGAGGCTTAAAAACAGCTGACGGCCAAGGTTCAATTCCCCAGTATCCACATAAAGCCAGATGCACAAAGTTGCCCATGTATCTGGAGTCTGTTTACAGTAGCAGAAGGCTCTAGCATGTCCATATTCTCTCTCTCTCTCTCTCCTTTTCTCTCTCTGCCTCTATCTCAAATAAAGAAATCTTATTAAAAGCATCTTCTAGACAGTAATTTCTCCACATCTCTCTAGTCAAGATTTTGTAATTATGTACTTGTATACATCATGTCATATACAAGAAGCAACAGAAAAGAATAGAAAATCAAGGGAACAGTATATCAGCTGTTTAGCAGGATTTGCAGAAGAAATATTCAATAAGTTTATGGCTTTCCCTAAAACTTAAACCTTCTTTCTCAAGTATATGACCAAGAGAAGAGGGACCAAGCTGAAGATATAAGAAGTCCCATGAAAATCAAAAGCCTACTGGCCCAAGTTCAATTTCCAAGCCAACCATACAAGCCAAATGCAGAAAGTGACACAAGCATCGGGCATTCATTTACACTGGTAAAAGGCCCTGGCATGCCACACAAACTCATGTGTACATAAATAAATAGTTTAAAAATAAAATCGATGTGGATAGAAAGCTGTCAATGCCTCCAAAGAGAATTCCCCATGTGTTTGATATCTAGTTGAAATACCAAGACCTAATTAGGACTCATCATACTATAGATTTAACTACTGTGTCTGATTTAATTAGTTTTTGAATAATTATGCTTAATTTCACAATTATTGTTATGGCAAAGTGAAAAATATGCTAATTATGATTGGAGTATTCTCTTGAAATTGAATTTATTAAAATAGAAAAAAAAGAAGCAACAAAAAAAGGGAGGAGGGCTGGAGAGATGGCTCAGCGGTTAAGGCACTTGCCTCGAGTGCCCAAGGCCCTGGGTTCAATTCCCCAGGACCCACATGGGCCAGACCCACAAGGTGGTGGCCCTTGCGCATTCTCTCTCTCTCTCTCCCTCTCCCTCTCTCTCTCTCTGCTTGAAAATGAATAAATAAAATATTTAAAAAAAAAAGGGAGGAAAATATAAGAAAGGGGAAAAAGACACAAACCAAAATTAGCTCTGTACTTTAATGACTGGAAATGGCCAACAGTTATACTAACAACCCTAAGACTTATTGTAACCCACTCACTAAACTGACATTGAACTTACCAATTAAGTGTGATCAACTTGAGGCAAGATGAACTTCCTCCTATGCTGCAGTATCCTCACAAAGCTGTGGAAGGAAACTTGCCTTTTCTACTTAAAGCCATTCCTTTTTTGCTAACCAGCTGGTCTAACAGGAAGGCAGCAAAGCAGGGTTAGAAAGAGAAACAAGAGGAGGATACAGATGAAGAGAAAAGCAGCATGCGGTTAAGGGTCAAATCTCTTCACTCAGTATGCCAGGATCCACGGCTCTGACCTGTAGCTGCTGGGAGCTGTCGTTGAGATTGTCCTCCCTGCGCCGGGCCTCCTCCAGCATCTGGGCACTCTTCTTTTTCTCCACTTGCTCCTTGTGCTTCAGATTGGCTACCTTTTTATTCTGGTCTTTCACTTGCCTGTTGATGAAAGTAAGAAGCCAAGCTTTTCATATCTGTGCACAGAAAAGGACTTTATTTGCAGGCTGCACCTGTGACAACAGGAAAACCTAGAAACCAACAAGAATTCTAGTGCAGTTTCTTTTTAACAATTTAACTTTCCTAGCAATAGAAACAAATTCTACACAACGACATTCTAATTTTCCTCTAATGTGTATTTTAACACATACTTTATGAGGTACAATGAAAATGCAGAATGAAAGAAAAGCAAGCAGAGCCAGGCATGGTGGTGCACGCCTTTAATCATAGCACTTGGGAGGCAGAGGTAGGAATTCAAGGCCAGCCTGAGACTACAGAGTGAGTGTCAGGTCAGCCTGTGCTGGAGTGAGACGCTACCTCAAAAAAAAAAAAAAAAAAAAGTTAAGGAGAGTTTGAAATGACAAAAAGTAATTCAAGCATTTATGCTGAAGTTACAGAAGCAGTTTCCAGACATCAATCATCAATGCACTGAAACATTATATGCTTAAATTTTGAAATACCACTGCACTTTTATCATTTAATATTTCATATATTCAAAAGCCCATCTATAATGTATGTGTACATGAATGTAATGATATAAAGAGCTACGAACTCAGATAAAGAAATAATGGACTCTAGCTACTTCTATAGTTCCTTATGCACCACTAACTATCCCAATGTAGAATATACTATTCTGCACTGATAAGAAGTCTAAAATATACTAAATAAAATCTTATATTTAAAATGGTCTTATGGGGGCTGGGGAGAAGGCAAGCCTGCCACCCAGAGTTCAATTCCCAGCATCCATGTAAAGCCAGATGCATACAAATCAATAATATCAAAGTACCAGCAGCAATAGGAAGCCATCAAGAGAATCCCAAAGTACAAGGACCAGCTAGTCTGGCCTCCACAGCAACACAAACAACAACTAGACAAACCCTAACTAAAACATAAGGTGGAAGAAGAGGACCAACATCCCAAGGTTATGCTTTGACCTATGCATGCAACCATACACACACACATACAAATAAAAACATAAAATAAAGCCTGGCATCGTGGCACAATGCCTTGAATGCCAGCACTCAGGAGGCAGAGGTGGAAGGATTACAGTGAGTTTGAGGACACCCTGAGACTACATTGTGAATTCCAGGTAGAGCAAGACCCTACCTCAAAAATAAATAAGATAAATAAAGATGAAAATAAAATGGTCTTGCCTGGGTCCTGAGGAGTGGCTCATGACTGCTACCCCATCATTTACAAGGCTAAGGCAAGAGGGCTGTCATGAGGTTGATGACAGCCAGTTACATAGTGAGTTCCAGGCAGTATACAGAATAAGATCTTATCAATTAATCGGATAGAAAATCTTTTTATTATAATTTTGTTATATGTACAGACCCATCATTTAGTCTGCATTTTTTAGCCTGCATTTTTAAAAAATTACTTTTATTTGAAAGGAGAGGGAAGGAGAGAGGGAGGGGAGAAAAGAGAGAGAAAGAGAAAGATATAGAATAGAAAATGAATATGGGTATGCCAGGGCCTCTTGCCCCTGCAAATGAGCTCTAGATGCATGCACCACTTTGTGCATCTGGCTTTATGTGGGTACTGAAAATTCGAAATTAGGCTATTGGGCGTCACAAAAAGCACCCTTAACCACTGAGCAGTCTTTCCAGCACCCATGTTTCTGAACTTTATAAAATTTGCTAATAAACTACTTCATGTTATCACTTTATAGTCTGTGTTGTAGTCAACCTTTCTTCTTGCTGTGCAGAAAATAACCTGACGAAAGGCAGTTGATGGGAGGAATGGGTTATTTTGGCTTCAGGACTTGAGGGGAAGCTCCATCTTGGCAGGGAAAATGAGGGCATGAGCAGAGGGGTGGACATCACCTGTGCCACAGCACTGCAAACAGCGGCAAGAAGGTGTGCCAAACACTGGCCAGGGAAAGCTGACTTATAACCCCCATAAGTTTGCCCCAAACAACACAGCTCCAACAAGGTTCCAATACCTAAACTGCCATCAGCTGGGGATCGAGCATTCAGGACACATTTGTTTATGGAAGACACCTGAATCAAATCATCACAGTCTGACACTCAGAAATACCAGGGATGGTAGTGTATTTCTTTTTTTCTTTTTTTTGGTTTTTCGAGGTAGGGTCTTGCTCTAGTCCAGGTTGACCTGGACTTCACTATGTAGTCTCAGGGTGGCCTTGAACTCACGGCAATCCTCCTACCTCTGCCTCCCAAGTGCTGGGATTAAAGGCATGTGCCACCACACCCGGCCTATCGGCCCATTTCTATTTCCACGGTGGTTACACGGCCACTATATCTTTCATTTGCTGTTTAATTAGGATATCTCTTTGAGGGGGGAGAAGGGGGTTTGTTTTTTTGTTTTTCCAGATAGGGTCTCACTCTATCACTTTAGCCCAGGCTAACCTGGAAGGAACTCACTCTGTAATCTAAGGCTGGCCTTGAACTCACAGAGACCTTCTTACCTCTCTGCCTCCTGAGTGTTGAGATTAAAGCCACCATACCTGGCTGGATTTATTTTTCCTAATAATTTGTAGGTATTATTCATGTTATATATATTTAACTATTATATATTATTCAGATATTTTCAGGCAATCAATAAACTTTTACTTTGATTGCTTTATTTATCCATTAATAGGATTTTAAATTGTCTTTAGTATACCAATCTTCTCCTTTATGAAATACAATTTGTGACTTTGACAAAATATTTCCCATCCCAATTTCATAAAGACATTCCTCTGAAACATTACAACATTCACAACAAGTTATTGTGGTAGTTTGAAAGAATGTTCGTCAATAGATTAAAAAGTTATTGAAGTTTTTCTCCAGCTGCCAGATTGGAGGGTGTGTCACCTTGGCTAGATCTTAGGGTCCAGCTGAAGGTGTATTTCGGGGTGGGTTTGAAATTCCAACTATACAAAGAGCAGTCTGAGCTCAAGTCTGGAATTCCTGATTTTTGGGAGTTAGAGTGTGCTTGTTTGCTTTGGAGGTGCTGGTGGTGGGTTTCTTTCTCTCTGCTTGGACCTGTGAAGGGGGACCAACCTCTTTTGCCATTCTGGAATTTCCCCTGGATCTGTTACTTCAATAAATACTTTCCTCAGCAAACTGTGCCTGGTTTGGAGACCCATCCCAGCAGCATGTGGCTGACTACGACAGTTATCAATTCAATTAATTTATGTTATATGAGGTAAAGAAAATTTTTTTATTTTTTAAAAATATTTTAGGGGGCGGAGCAAGATGGTGGACGAGTAAACAGCCAGGACTCTCTCCATAAAGGCTTGATTTTCCAGCTGGGATCCAAACCACGGACCCCAGCGGGCCCTAAACCCAAGCCCACCCTCTCCCCAGCTCCTTCACCAGCACAGACAGGGTTCCCCAGCAGCTCTCTGCTCCGCAGAGGAATGGAGAGCTGCCCCTCCCCCACCCCAAGCTCCCGCCATGCCGCTGGCTGAGCACCTTTCCCTCTTGGGCCCCTTCCCTCCAGCACCCGATCCTCCAGCGCACTTCTCTCCATGACCCCCCCCACATACACAGGCAGATGTGATCCTTGGGCAAACTGATCTAGCTTGGTTCCAGGGCCAGACCTCAGGCAGATACCTGGGAACCTCGGCAGAGGCTGGTTCAGACGGGTACCTGCCAGGAGGGCACAGGCGGTCTTGGCAAGTACAAGGGATCACACACCACTGCCAGGTGGGAAGACACTGGGTTCTATATAGTTGGGGGTGCTGGAGGTTTCTACTGCAGCATACCAATTGGGGACAGGGGCCTATGAGGTGGCTCTAAGATTAAACAGTCACATACAGAGGGATCCAGACAGGTAAAGATCTAAGCCTGTCTGGGGACGGAACATCCTAAAAGGAAAGACCTCTATTTAAGATAAAACCTGGTGATGATTCAACTGGAAGTAAAGTGGACTGAATAGCACTCCCCAGGGTGCCTGAGTCCCACTCCCCTACCTAGACATGAGCAAAAACCAACAAAAAAAACCCACAGAAATTAAAGACGGATCTCCCCAACTCAGGGCCTCTAGTCCCATTATGGAACAGGAAAGTGACAAGGAAGTGGAGACACCAAAAATACAATCCCAAAGAGAGAATAATATGACTCCTGAACACAACTGCAATGCAAACATGAAGCAGTTAATGGCTGATATGGAAACTATGAAAAAAGACATGACTGAGATGAAGCTCACCAACTCAAGCATAGACTCCAGACTGAATTTAATGGAGAGAAATACGAATGAATTCAAAAACACATTAAGTGAATTGAAGATGAACCAACTATGGGAGGAGCTAGATAATCAATTGATTAAATATGATGGGGACTTAACAAAAATTAAAAATGATCTTCAGGAATCCTTAGCAAAAACAAAAATAGACTGGAAATTGGATCTCACCAAAGAATTGAAGTCTATAAACAAAATTATAGCAGAAACCAAAAATGAAATAGAGTTGTTAAAAACCTCCCTAGAATCAATCAAGAGTCGACAATCTGGAGGACAGACTCTCAGACGTTGAGGACAAGACAGAAGGAATTAATAAGGATGTCATAGGATTCAACAAATTCAAGAAATCAAGTGAGCATAATTTGAGGGATCTATGGGATACCATAAAGAGGTCCAATATTAGAATCATGGGGAATTAACACTTAAATCTCCAACTTAAACTCAGGAAGTAGTAATAGAGAAGAAAAATCTCTTTTCAAAAAAAAAAAAATCCCAGGGGGCTGGAGGGATGGCTTAGCAGTTAAGGCACTTGCCTGTAAAACCTAACAACCTGAGTTCGATTCCCCAGTACCCATGTAAAGTTAGATACACAAAAGGGGTACATGTATCTACAGTTTGGGCCCTAGTGCGCCCATTCTCTCTCTCTCTGTGTGTTTCTCTCTGCTTGCAAATAAAATAAATAAAAATATTTTTAAAAAAAATCCCCAACTTCATCTGTCAGGCAATAATACAAATTTTTACACCTTAAAAGGTAGCTGTGCATGGTGGCCCACGCCTTTAGTCCCAGTGCTTGGGAGGCAGTGGTAGGAGGACTGCCATCAGTTCAAGGCCACTTTGAGAAGACTACATAGTGAATTCCAAGTCAGTCTGAGCTAGAGCGAGACCCTACCTCAACCCCCCCAAAAAAATTGTATTTGAAATTTGAAACATTAAAAAAGGTAAGCAAACCCTTTAAGTATCAATCACTGAAATTGAAATGTTTTATTGTTTTCTACACATGCTTCAGTTAACTACATGCTACAGTTCATTGAGATTACTGTTCCATTCTGTACAGCCATCTTAGTTCATGTAAGTGTGCTTTATGTATGCACAGCAGTGAAATCACGTAATAATACATTTCTCAAAACTACTCCCTCTCATAGGGAATCTGATTTGTATCTTCTATTAATTCCAGTATGAATCAATAAGAGTGGCACAGTGTTATAAAGAACCTGAAATACATGACATTATACTATACAGGGCAAAGAGAATTCCATTAAAAAAGCAAGAAGTAAGCCAGGTGTGGTGGTGCACACCTTTAAATCCAGCACTCATGAGGCAGAGGTAAGAGGATCACTGTGAATTGGAGGCCAGCCTAGTCTACATAATGAATTCCAGGTCAGCCTGATCTAGAATGAGACCCTACCTCGAAAAACAAAACAAAAAGCAAAAACAAACAAAACCCATCCACATCTAAACACATCATTTGACTTCCTGAACCTGGAGGGATCATATTCCCCATTCTTAGTCCCTTATCAGAATAATCTGTCCTGTCTAATTCATATGCCAGCCATAAGAATCAAAGAACTACAGTTTTATTACCATGAAAATTGCTAGGTAAAATGTATACAGTACTAACAAGCTCATATTTTTAATCCTGTCAGAAGTTTTCACACTTTAGATTATTAAAGCTCATAAGCACAATAACCTCAAAAATATCTACTTTCTAATTATGATGGAAAAGTTACTTCACTGGCTCTGAGTTTCGGCTTAAATGAAAATAATCAGTGCTGAGAAGATCAAGTGAAGCAAAATAAAGCTTCTACCACATAAAGCACAATAGTGGTGTGCTACTACTTCCACCATTTAACAGATCAAAGAAGAAAATGATATTTGTGTGTGCTAGTTTCTTTTCATAAAATAATTCAAAGGTTCGCTCAGAAACCCACAGTCAGTGCCAACTTTCCCTCCATCATTCTGGCTGCATGTTACCTTGGTTAATAAAAAGACATCTCTAAAAAAATATTAATTACATTAAAACAATACTCCTCTCCTTAGTCCCCTAGTGACTCTACACCTTAAGCTCTCTACCTATTCTACCCTCAAAGGAAAAAGTTTGTTTCCAATACTATAGTAACCCTAATGTTCCTTTCATTTTATATACTCATAATTATATTCTCTTAAGTAAGTAAATTATATCATTTAAGTTAGACCCAATTAGTTAAAATAGAAAATAATGTTAGTAAATGAAACACAATTACATTATCTTTGTTTCAGTGCAAGCATACTGACCTTGAGGTGAGACTGAAGGAACAGCAAATCCAGGAAGAAAATGTGAAAGAGAAAGTTAGAAAGAATTAGTAAGGACAATATTCACAAACAACAACATTCATGAACATAGACAAAACATAAACCATGGAATACAGAGGAGGACAGAGACACAGAGAATCTGCACAGGCCATTTCCAATTCTCAGCTATGATCAAAACAAGTACAGTTATTAGATTATAAAATCCTCTTTAGTGAAAGTTCCTCAAAGAAAAAAATGTATCTAAAGTTGACCATTTCCTAGGAGAAAAAAATTAATTTCTTAATAATAAGGAAAAGAAGATTTGACCACTCCTTTCTCATTTGAATAGCTTAGAACTGGCAGTAGGTAGGTTTGCAAGGCTGGTCAGCTGAGCTTTCCCTACTCCCACCAACCATAGTTCATGAAGTGATCCAAAAAGAAAAGTAGACAACCATTGACAACTTTGATTACTCTCTAGATTACAAAAGTAACTTACTTCAAACAATTTTCTCAAAAGTTCAAATCTACATGTACTAAAATCCTTTAACGGTATCATCTTACATCAATAATGAAGAATAAATCTACAAAAAAAAAATCAACCCACTTCCAAAGCAAAGTAGCCATGGCTAATAATCCACTGGTCATAAAGCCCCTATAGTACCACCTTTTATAATAAGGAGGATTTTCTTTTTGAAAATTAATTAATTTCACTGAAATTAATATTGACCCCTAAATAGTTAAGACTTGTAATGCCAAATGCCATCCTCATAATCCTCATAACCTCAATTTTTACTCTAAAAATAAAAAATAGGAGGGGGTAGAGGCTGAGGAAGATAATTCAGTCACTAAAGTCTTATAAGCATGAAGAATTCCATCACCAGAATCCAGGTTTATTTTTATTTTTTAGCTTTAAAGTCAGGTGTGATGTCACACACTTGCAATACCAGTACCCGGCACTGGAGAAACAGAGACAGGTAGGTCAGTGGCGCTCATTGGTCAGTCAGTGTAGCCTTCTTGTCAAGTGCCAGGCCAATGAGAGACTCCATCTCAAAAAAAGAGAGACAATGCCTGAGGAATAAACACCCAAGGTCTTCTGGTCTCCATCCATGTGTCTCATACCCCCACCAACAGGTTATATACCCCTCCATAATACTATCAAACTGTGAACCTAAATAAAACCTTCTTCATTTAATTGCTTCTTGCTATGAATTCAGCAAGAAAAACTGTTACCAAGGAGAAAAGGAACTGAAACAGAAAACTGGCAAAAAGGGGTAGGACTGCCACTTGCATATACTTGACCATATGGCTTTTTTTTTTTTTTTTTTTGGCCTTTGGAACTGGTTTGTGAGAGGATTATGGAATAGTTTGGCATTTCAAGCTAGAGAAGCTCTAGAATGCAAACAGAATGAATGGGCCATTCCTGTGAGAGTCTGGAAGACCTAATGCCAATGGAAATGTAGACACAGTAAAGGCTGAGTTCATGAGGTTTCAGAGGGGAACAAGGACTCTATTGGGGACTGGGTTACAGATTACTCATATTCTGCCAAAGAACCTGTGCTCTACCCATGTCCTGAAAACAGTGAGGCTGATTTTAAAAGTAGTGAACTGGGACTCAGAAGATGGATCAGTGGATAAAGCACTTGCTGCACAAACATTAAGAATGGAGGGGCTGGAGAGATGGCTTAGTGGTTAAAACATTTGCGTGCAAAGTAGAAGGACCCGAGTTCAATTCCCCAGTACCCACATAAAGCCAGATGCACAAGGTAGTGCATGTGTTGGGAGTTCGTTTGCCCAATGTCTCGTCTCTCTCTATATATATATCTGCCTCTTTCTCTCTCTCAGTCACTCTTAAGTTTTATACACACACACACACAAATGGAGTTCTGGGCTAGAGAGATGGCTCAGTGATTAAAGGCACTTGTCTACAAAGCCTAATGGCCTGGGGTGAATTTCCCATAACCACAGATTTCCTGCAAGGGTACCCTAAGAGAACAGTTCATGAAGCTATGAAGATATGAGCTGCAATTGAGACCCCAAAAGAAGTTGGGAGTTGTCAGGATCATGAACATCCATAAAAGGAAGCTATAGGTATGTAGTACAGCCTGCCCAAGAGAGAAGCTTCATGTGATGCAAGAAACAGAGCTGGAAGGGGAGAGGGGTACCCAAGGCCATTGTAGCCTAGATGATTACATCATGAGCCCAGATACTAGCTAGATATAGAGCTGCAGGACTAGGTATTCACCCGGCAGGGCTTTGATCTTGCATTGGCCCAATCATTCCATGCTGCACTTCCATTCCCCTTTTTGAGGTATGTTTATTCTGTACCATTGAACATTGGAAGTAACTTTTTTTTTAATTTACAGGATTTCACAGTTAAAAGAGTTTGTCTTGATTTTGATAAGAGTTTGAACCTATAGCTTCTGAATAATGTTAAGGTTTTAGAGCCACATACAGATGAACTAATGCATTTTGCATTACAAGCTGTTCAAGAAACTTTGAAAACCAGATGTGCAATGCTATGATTTGAAAGAGGTATGTTTGAGTGTAAATTTGACAATTTTCCATTGACTGGGCTTATAATCACCTAGGAGAAAATTTCTGGGCATATCTATGAGGGAATTTCCAGAAGTTCAATGGAGTAGAAAAGACCACCCTGAATGTGGACAGTACAGCACCATTCTATAGACTAGGACACAAAACAAAACATGAGCACCAGCATTCATCTCTGTTTCCTGGATGTGCATATAATGTAGCCAACTACCTTACAGTCCATTGCCACGCCTCGCCTGCCATGTTGGACAAGATCTTCAAGCCAGAAGCCAACGTAAACCCTTCCTTCCATTAAAAAAAAAATATCAGAGTGTGGTGGTGCATGCCCTTAATCCCAGCACTCGTGAGGCAGAGGTAGGAGAATCCAAGTGAGTTCAAGGCCACCCTGAGACTACATAGTGAATTTCAGGTCAGCATGGGCTAGAGAAAGACCCTATCACAAGACCCTACCCTACCTGACCTGACCTGACCCAAACCAAACCAAGCCAAGCCAAACCAAACCAAACCAAACGAGAGCCAAAACTAAAAGTTTTATTGCATGAATGCAGCATTGTTTCAATCTGTAACTTGATGTTTTTTAAAGGTTGTTTGCTTAATTCAGTGTATGCTTAAAACTGTGGGAGAATAGGAAAACCCTCCCAGGTAGACAGGCCTCTGACAATGACCTCACACTATGTTGCCTAGGCTCCTGCTCCATTGTTTTCTTGTTTCCCCATATAGATATCATCTCTGAGTCCAAGTCTCTCCCTATCACCATAAAAGTTCGCTCCCAGGCTAAGAAAACTCCTATCTTCATTCCTCTCCTTGTAGGACTAGGCGTTACCACCGGTATTGGAACCGGTATTGCAGGTCTTGGAACCTCCAAATCTCTATACTGTGAACTGAAAGAACAAATGATCTCTGACATTCAGGCTTTGTCACAAATTCTACTAGTGGTGCAGGATCAGGTTAACTCTTTAATTGAAGTGGTA
>PVHP010043522.1:0-14497 GCA_004024765.1 Zapus hudsonius
CACACACACACACACACACACACACACACACACTGCAGAGGAAGCACAGACTGCCACTCCTGGAGAGGCCTGAGCCTGGATCTTCTGAGTGACCAGCTGGGCTGATTTCAGCAGTGCCTTGAGCCTGGCTTGTGTCACGTCCTCAGAGCCTGAGCCCATCTGCTGACCTTTCTGTGTTGTTCTTTTTCCTAGGACCTAGTGTCCTTGACCCGACACAGCGTGGCCCCGTGTGTAGGGCTAATCCCAATGAGAGGGGCTCACTGAAAGAACTGGATAACGCCCTGAGTACTCAGCCCCTCAGATCTGCCCACAGGACTGCTTTCTACCACTGCAGCTCCCTCCCCCTCATGCTCAGCCCTGGGACTCCCAGCAGCAGCCCAACATCTGGAGTGGCTGGGCAAGGAGCATATCATGCAGACACGGTCCATTCACACTCTTGATGGGCAGGGACACCCTGACCTCAGTTTCCCTTCCACCTGAGGGTTGCCAGGCGGGGCCTGCAACAAGGGTACTGCAGAACCACCAGGGAGGGACAGCAGTCAGGACATTCTGGGCTCTATTGGTGAGCCCTGTGTGCCAGGGTAGAGACTCATGAGTGCTGGCCACACTGAAGAGACATCAGTGATGGGTTCTGGAAAAATAAAGGGCCATTCCCGAGTGTTTCCTCTTCTCATCTTTGTGCTGGGAAACTTCTGATCACTCAGCATGGGGTGATGGGAGATGCTGACAGGTGCAAGCTGGAGCTCTGGTTCTTATACCCACCCATGTGACTGTGGCTCCTCACTTCTGTGGCCTTCCCTTGTAAGACGGAGCAAATGACGTGCACCTTTCAGTGAGAGAACGTGTCTGAAAAGCACTCCCTGCAGTGCAGGAGTACCAAGAGGAAACCTGAACGGGATGCGCCCCAAGGCCCTTTCCTTCTCTGCCAGGGAAAGATGCCACGATCCACATAACATTCTCCAGGGGCAAGCACATCAGTGGCATGCCTGGTGGACCTTCCTTTAGAGTCGAGAAATTCAGGCAAGGAAGAGGAGGAGAGATGGAGAGAGAGAGAGAGAGGAGACAGGAGAGAGAGAGGAGTATGGACTCAGCCACTCTCCAGCAAAGTGGCCTTGATCACGATGCTGGATTCTGGGTGGACCCTCTGATTCCTCAGAGAGATTCTTGACATACAGATAGCACAAGCACAGATCTGCCAAGCAGGATGCTGGGAGGTCAGGAAGAGCTGAGAATATACTCTTAAGAACCTCTCCAGGTGACAGATGGAGGCTGAGGCAGGAGTCTGCCTTTACTGGGGAATTGCTTGTTTCTATCTGCTGTTGAGCCCAGCACTAGTGTGAATGCTGATTGGCTAGACACTCACATAAGAGTGGCTTCAACGGGGCAGGAGGTTTATTGCCATCACTTCAGATCTGTCCTGAAAAGCAGTGTGAAAAGGGACCTGGAGTCATCCTGAAAGCCCGTTCCACCTTTTGCTGCCCTGTGGCTCTTGGGATGGTATCCTCTGGGAGGAGGCAGAAAAGGAGAAATATGGTGGGGACACAGCTACCCTCTGGAGACTTGTCCAAAAAGCTGCTTGGGATTCAAACTTCATTGGCTTAAATAAGTCCTACGGCCTCACCTGGCTTGGAGGCAGGCACTGCTAGGGTGCCTAGCTCAGCTCTGTGGGGTGAGACAGAAGGCTGGCGGGAGGGGTGTTCTGTGAACACTGGCTGGGCCTAAGGCAGTGCTCAGCTGACTCCTGTACTGCCCAGCACCAGTCTGGGGGATCACATGGCCTGCCCACACCTCCTCAGGGGCCTGGACCTTCTTCATGCTTTTGCTCGGTTTTGTTCCAACCCCCTTGCACAGCTTCCAGCTCATGCCTTCCCTTGGTCTTCATTGCTCTCTTCCCCTTCCATCCAGGCCAGTCCTGGAGGACCTAGTCCCAGCAAACTTTTCTCACGGCCCTTCCTCCCTTATCAGAACTGGTTTGTGTTCCTGTTTCCCAGTAGGTTAAAGGAATTAAGTGAAACCTTTGGTGAATTGGCACGTGCTGCCCTGTTACACGTGTTTTGGAGACCAAGGTGCCAGTCTTTCAGTCCGTTCTGCTGCCGTTTGGTCCTGGCCTATCTCCCACTTAGCTGTGTCCTCCAAGGGAGGGACCCATGCCTTCACAGGGTTTTTTCTTGCAAGCCCAGGAACCGCGTGTATGAGGGGTGAACTAGGACACACACTGGCACCCACACCATCTCCATGGGCTCTTATCTTGCAGAACACCCAGTGCATTCCAGAAGGCTTGGAGAGCTACTACGCAGAGCAAGACTCCAGTGCCCGGGAGAAATTTTACACAGTCATAAACCACTACAACCTGGCTAAGCAGAGCATCACCCGCTCTGTGTCACCCTGGATGTCAGTTCTGTCAGAAGAGAAGCTGTCGGAGCAGGAGACCGAGGCGGCTGAGAAGTCAGCTTAGCACGCTGGGCAGGTTCCTTACAGTGTCACTTGAAGGTAACAAAGGGACTTTGAGGGACATTTCATTAAATATAATTACCAATAATTTAGAGGTTACTCATTTACGGTGCAATCACTTCTGTTTGCTAATGCTGCTTTGCAAATAAAACGCTGCCGACCACCCATGGCCGTAAGACCATCAGCATTGCTTAACAAGCGCTGACTCCTCTCTCCATGATAAGGATTCTCCATGTAGCTCCTTCACTGGGATTTATTGGATGCTGTAAAAAAATAAATTGACACTGGATCTGCCAGGGTCTGGACTTCAGAGGAAGAGTGCATCTTGTGGGTTATTTCAAGCCACGCTGCAAACCTTCCTCCACAGCCATATCTCAAGTGAGACTGTTGGCACCAGTGCCAGGGGAGGAAGGAGCACCTGGGGCAGACCCGCCATTCTATCAGGCTGCACTCAGTCTCCAGGTCCCCTTTGGCTCTGGGTGGAGGTAGCCATGACAGTGAGGTTCTCTCCAGTTTGTGAACTGAGCAGAGCACAAGAAGGGTGGGGTGGGTGGGAGATGGCATCCAGGAGCCAGGGGGCTGTGGGTGGGGTGCTCGGGATGTGCTAGGCAGAGAGAGGCACCACTGCCCTTTCTTCCTTTCTGCTATGAATACATTTGCACGTACAGCCCTGGATGCAGGTTAGCTTTGAATTTTATGTTTTCCTTTCATTAGCTGGGTGGGAAAGTGAGATGTAACTGCAGGTAAGCCAGGGCTACTTAACCTTTATTCTGTGAACAGATGTAACTCCTTTGATGTAGGAAGTGGGCGGGAAGGCTGGTGGGGGCGCTGATGTGGCACTTTGCAAATACACTATTTCAGTTCACAATCTTTGTAAGAAAATTATGTTTTAATCTGAATCTTGACATTAAAGTATATGTTTACAAAATCATCAGTTAGCTAAATTAAGTGTGTAAGACAATTAAATAGAAAAAAAGATACTTAAAGTTGTTTTCTTCCATGTTCTTTGAATGTTGTTTCTGGTGGACATGTCAAAAGTCTCAATGTTTTTGAGTAGATCAGCAATAAATGACAGAGTGCAAGATCTGTTGCAAGCAAGCATGGCAACCAGGGTCAGCTCTGCGGCTGTTTCCTGAATGCGCCTCCAAGGCATCTATCTGACTACCAAAGGTGCTTGGAATCACCGACCTGAGCTGAGCAGTGGTTGGGATCACAGAGGCAGGTGCTGTGGAGAACATGGTTTAGCTGCGAGGAAGGCAGAGAGCAATAAGTACGTGCCGTGTCCACACAGCCCAGGCAAGCCCCATCGTGTTTTCTAGACATGTCCTTTACTGACTGAACTTGTTCCCTACAAATAATGAACTCAAAGGAACCCGAGCTGCACCTAGGACTGTCCACACCCATGTCTGGATCACACACTAGAATGTTCACACACGCATCTGAGCTGCACACTAGCCTGTCCACACATGTGACACCAGGAACAGTGAACTGGGTGGTTCTCCTTGCACACCAGGGTGCTATGCTCTCAGTGCCCACCAGGTCGTCCTGTGCCCTTCTTGGAGGGGCAGCTGTGCTGGCACAGGGGCAGCAGGTCTGCTCTTCCAGGGCCCATTTCCTCCTTGGAACACACGTTCCTGGAAGTCCTTGGCAGGAACCAGGGCTGACTTGCCCCTGGGCCCAGCTTTGGGGTTACAACTGGTGTCAGGCTAGGAGGGTCCCTGGGTCATCCGTCCGGGCACATGGCAGCAGATTCTCAATGGGGACTCACTGACAATGCGACATGTGGCTGTAACTGCATTTATTACACTGACAGAGTAAATGTGAACTGTTTTCTATGATACCAGTGGAGGTGCAGCCCCTCCCCCGCCCTTACTTCCAGCAGTTGACAGGTTTCACAAGTCCCAGCTCCCTGGCCCTCACATGGCTTCCATGTGGAGTCACCAGAGCACAGGATGCGGCCCTGAGTGGGCTAGCTGTCATACCAGTCAAGGAAGAGCAAGGAGAAGGAGCACATCACGAGGAAGAAGAGGATCCACACGCGGAAGCCTGCGTTGTTTTTAATTGCCTGGATGGGCAGAACAGGCGTTGACATCACATAGGTCTAGGCTTTAGAAGACCCCAAGTGCCCCACTCTTGCCCCCAGGGTAACTGTGGCTCAGTCCTGTAACCCCCTTGAATAGGTGAAGTGGGGTGGAAGTACCACAGGAGACAGGTGCACTTTATTTCTCTATTTCTCTTGAGCTGTGTGGTCCGCTGGCTGAAAGCTCTGCCCAATCTTCCAGGACACCCAGTGATGACCCAGGGCAAGTTCCAAGGACTGAGACAGGAAAGTCTACTCACAAGGCCCGGCATGCCCTCCATATAGCCCTCACTGTTCACCCTGGGCTTCAAGTTGTCCTGGCATTAGCCAAGTGACCTAGCCAATCTGCCCCTTGGAGGATGAGGAGCTTAACCTCTTGGCATGAACTGGAGGTGGGCTGGCAGATCTCATGAACACACTGCTAGGCTGGCACTGAGTGCAAGCCTGGAGGGGTCTTGGACAGCCTGCCAGGGAGACTTAATGCTGCTGAGCCAAATCAGACCTGGGGCCCCAATGCACCCACCTCTCGGATGTCTTCATTGCCCTCCTTGATATTTTCTGTTGCCCCAACAACTAACTGGTGAATGCTATCGATCTCGGTTTCCTGTGGAAGGAGAGCGTCAGGTAAATAAGTAAAGCTGCCACCCTGTCCTCCCCCAGGTGGACATCCTCCTGTAAACAGTAGCTGCCATGTACTGAGGGCTAAAGGCTTAACTCACACAGTGACCTCCACCTGAGGGCACGTAGCACCCTGATTCTTAGGGCTCAGAGAAGTTAATAACTGACCACAGGCACATAGCAAGAGTGGGATGAAGCTGCCATCCTGTGGACTCCACAGCTAGTGCCATGGCCCCAGTCTACCCTCTTTGCGTCATTTGTCAAATTATAAGGACAAAGCGTATGAGCTGCTGCTGACCAAGGGTCTTTCCTATTCCTGAAGAATAACTTAGAAGTAAGCTTCAAAATGTGCTTGGTCATCCTAGCTTCCATTGTGTGTGTGTGTGAACACCCTAACTTTCAAATGTTTGAATACCCTGGCTCCACAAAAGACTAAAAGTCAAAACGGGATGTGAAATGCGTGCTAAAAAAAGTCTCCTACAGAATTTGGAAAGCTCAGGAAGTGTGGGATTCCCAGTACCAGCCATTTTCCGAGTGGTTTTAGTCTTAGTTCCCTGCCTCAGGTAGGCTAGGGCGGTATTTCTCTTAGAGGTGTTTAGGGAGACCTGCCTGAAAGAACAATGCAGAGAGCAGCCTTTGGCTCTGAGTTCTAGCAGGATCTCCTCGCTGTGAAGATGTCAGGGCAGGAGCTGACCTTTTGTGAGGCATTCAGTATTTATAACCTTCAACCCCGAGGCAAACATTGATGAAAGACCCCCGAAGCTCGAGAGAACCCAGGCTGAGTGCTTCCACTTAGGGCAGCCCTCTTCTCTCTCCAGTAGTCTGTCTGGTCCAGAAAAACAGCATCACTGTGTTGTGGGGTCTGGAACTTTCTGGGCCTGTGCTGCGTACCAGAAACTATGAAACACGGCCATCTTCACTTTGCCATTGCTTATGCCACTCAGAGTAAATGCTTGTTTTTCAGTGGCTGGCACACTACCCAGTGCTGTCATGACCACACCTACGAGCCTGTGAAGGACAGAGTTAGCTGGGTGTTTTCTACTCATTGGCTCTGAAAGTGAGTAGGACCACCAGCCCCACACCACAGGGAACAGGCCAGATGGTGATCCCAGACATAAGTCCAGGCCTGGGGCCTTCTGCCAACCCAACCTCCTCTGAAGCAAGCTGGCATGTGGGAAAAGCCTACTTTGATTGGCCCTCTGTTAAGCAGCTGAGACTTCGATGCAGAGCCTCGCTGGCTCTACCTGGGCAGATCCTTCAAGTTGCTTATGAAGGGGAAACTTATGGTCATGAACTTCCAAAGCGCTGTTAGACTCAAGTCTACCTCATCCACACTGATTCGACTCTGGTTTAGGCAAAGTTGTTTTATGAGTGAGCTAAGAGCACAGAGAAAAGTGGTTTTTCAAACTTTTCCAGTCTATCGATGGAAAGTCAAAAACTCCTGCTCTCCATAAGACAGCTGCCCCTGAGGTGGCATGACAGGATTCTGGGAGGCCACTTCTCAACTTCTACAGCCAGCAGGGCTGCCAGGAAGCTGTGTCCCTCAGCACTGCAGTGCTTCTGCAGTTACCTTTGAGCCAGCAGCAGTCCTGCGGGATGGAATGTTAGAACTGGGGACTCCCAGCCCTCTCATGTGCTGTGCTGCTAGGTGTTTGGCCTCATGGTGGCCCCTCTGCCTCAGCCTTGCCCCTGTGCAGAGCCCCAGCTTCCCCCCCCCCCCCACAGGGCTGCTCTGGGGTGACAGGATTTGGTCTGAGGAACTCTGTGAGTGGAACCAGTTAATACCACAGGGTTCCGCCTCCATCAGAGCTGTTTTGAGTTCTTGGTATATTCTTTTAAGCCAAGACTTAAAATTATTGGGCCTTTTGTTTTTGCTTACCTGTTGCAAAACCTTTTCAGTGAATATCTCTTGGAGTCTGGAAATTTCAACCACTTTCCCTTCGATTTGCCTTCAAAAAAGAATTGGTAGGTCACATATGAAGTATTTGGGGTGAAGGCAGGAAAGGTGGGAGGCCATGCTGAATGGAAGAGGAGCCAAGCAGGGTTGGAGAGGTCCCATAGCTTAGTCCAGGGCACGAATGAAACTGTGCATGCCCTCTGCATTCTGGCCACTCTCTTGGATCTGGGGAGCACAGTGCTGTTATGCCCTAGTTTCAAAATGCAAGGGCTCTGGTCCTGTGCCCAGCCTAGTCACCCAGGATCACATGCTGTGGACTCAAAAGACAAGGGAAGAACACTTGGAAATTCCATCTTGACAAAGCACATTTCCCAATCAATGCACCTTCTTGTTGAAGAAAAAACTTCAGTTTCCAAGTATCACATATGGGTTTGGCAACTGCTTGCCTGGCTGAAAAACAGTGAGCCCTCTTCCTGCTTCATGGCAGCACAGAGCAAGCTGGGGGCAGGCGTCTGAAATCAGAAGCTGGCTCTTGCTGAAGTTACCTGTTGCTCAGCAGAACTGTCAGCCAGTGGCAGGAGGCAATGGTGGTGGGATGGCATGGGGAGCTGTGGCTCCCTCCAAAACAGGAGGGCTAAGGAAGAGAGGAGCATGGGAAGTAGACTCAAGGAAAGGAATGGTGAGAGGGGCGTGGATATGGAGAGCTAGGCTGGGCAGAGGGAGGACTTAAGAGCTCTTACCATTGGGGACAAATGGCTTGGATGCCTGGGCAACGAAAGAAACGAATGAAGTTCCCAGTTTCTGGAACTTCTGTCAGCAAGTCCTCAGCTCATACGCACCTCACTTCATCAAATAAGTTGTTCATTTCACCAATGAGTCTCTGGTTTTCTTGTTCAAACTGCAAAGGAACACACACACTCAGAATGACATCACAATCTCAGGCAAAGGCTACCCAGGGCCTTTCATCCACCTGCCAAGAATCACTGCTGCATCCTGCTTGCCAACATGGAGCATTGTAGACTGCCTGCCCAGAAAACCCCTGTAAGTACCCCGAACAGCTTCAGGGCTAGGCCTCTCAGAGATGCAGCTCCTGCTTATGACTAGCTGTGAGGCAGAGGATGCTATGATCAGCAAGCCACACTGCCTACCTCTAGTGACAGCATTTTTAGATGGGCAGGGTTTGGGAGGAAGGGCCAGAGACTTGCAAGCATTCCGGGCCTGTGACAGGGACATAGGCCTGGGAGTCTGAGGAACCATGTGTGACAGCACTCAGGCTGGGTAAGGAGGGCTCCTCTGACCTGAGGTAACTCAGCAGAGCCTAGATGCTCTCCTAGACACTCTTTTTTAAAAAAAGTTTATTTGAAGAGAAAGAGAGAAAATATGAGTATGAATGAATATAAATGGGCATGCTAGGGCATCTAGCTGCTGCAAATAAATTCCAGATGCATGCGCCACTTTGTGCATCTGGCTTTAAGTAAGTACTGGGCAATCGAACTTGGATGGTTAGGCTTTGCAGGCAAGTGCCTTAACCACTGAGCCATCTCTCCAGCCTTATGAAACTCCTTGCTTGCATAGAGGCTGCAGCCCTGCCTGGCATGGCAGCCCAGGCCCCTGAAGGCCTCCTCTGTCTCCTTCCACATGTCCACAGGGCCAGCTTATCTACAGGACCTGCCCTGGCAGGCATTCTTCATTTTCCTATCCCTGGATGAGCATTTTCTAAAAATACTTTAGGCTACCTACCAGTCACTTTCTGTCTTGTTAAACACTGCCTGCACATGTTCTACAGTCCCTGTGTGACTCTAAGCTTTTGGAGCTATGTGGGGGACCATATGGAAACAACTCTGAAAAAGCATTCCAGTTTTCTTTCAGATCTGTTTTCGAGTTTAAGGTTAAAGTCTCTCGCTCGGTGACAGCCAAGAATTTTGATACAACTAACAAAACCAAACAAACAAATCACTATGAAGATGGCATGCCCGGAGATAGTATTTCCCTTGTGAGAAAAGGTTCAAACAAGAACGCTAGAACAGCTAGAGAGTCACGCTTAAGGCCAAAATGTGTGTGACCTCTCTCTGTCCAATACTTCTTTCTCATCTGATTTCTGAGAAAGATCACACAAACAAGATTATGAACCATATTTACAGTAGAAACACATTCTGACCCCTTTGTGACCTATATGTAGAAAGAATTTCTGTGAACTTTTCCATTTTTATTAGTATACCTTCATTGTCTGCATACTTGTACAGCAGGCATCATATGTCGCTTTATAATCTCACTCAGAAGAAAAAGCTCTTTAGGTAAAAATAAGTACACCTAAACACTTCCACTTAATCTCTGAGCAATTTCAAAAGCCACAAAATCCTATGGAGAGCTACTGTTGACACTTAAGTGAGACTCTTTGAGAAGCCCACAGCACCCCTTGGGTGTATACTTCTGTCCTTAATACACCCAGCTCAGATTCATAGGACTCTTCCTGACATCCTTTCCTTCGGTGCAAACATCTGACTGTGCCTAAGCAGAGGTCTCTGAAAAGAACTCAGCTAGCAGCTGACAGTGCTGAGCTGAGTCTCCCACTGCTTGCCCAAGTCCGGCACACCAGGTTGAAGGCACAGCCTGCCTTTGTCTCCACAGGGCATAATGCCACACCACACTTCCAGCCTTTCTGCACAAGTTAGCTCTGTCTGGTCCCTCAGAACCCAGCTGAGGCATCAAGGCAGAGGCCCAGCCTCTGAGCAGGAGTTCCCCTGCATTCCCTCCTCTCTGGTCCCTGAGCCGCAGGCAAGTCTGATGCACTTACAGGGCACCAACTCTCAGTCCAGCTGCTCATCAAAACACAAAGCCCTTCACTCTACCCACAACTAGCAGGGCCAGGAAGGAGGGTAGCAGTGTTACAGAAGGGCAGAAGGGGGGACAGCTGAGAACCCAGCACCACTGACCATCCTTTTGCTTAGCACCAGAGAGGCTCTCCACGTAAGGAGAGAGTTCCACTTTCCAGTTTAAAGCATCAGCTCTGTTGACTGTCAGCTCAGCTTGAGGAGGACATGTAGTTACTGCAGCTTGTAGGTGCTAATTCACCTCCACCATTCCCTCAGGTGCACAGGGCTGTTTTGGGGAAGGCATCTTTGGTGTTTTCTCATGATGAAATATGATCCTTCTAAGTCCTATCCTTTATACTTTGAAATTGTTTTTAAATAAAATTAGTAGTCTAGGTGACTTCTATGGGAATATTCCCTGGGAACAAAGCGTTTCTGTTTCTTCCCAGCCCCAGGGCATGTGGTGGAGTTGTACTTCTTTTCCAAGCCCTCCGAATGGTTAAGTCTGAAAGCCCTATGCAGTCAGGAGAGGTAGCAGTTCTGCCTCTGACTTCCTTTGCCATTGGGGCTCTGAATGTCACCTGAGAAATACTGAGGCCCCAGGGGAAGAGAAGCAGATGCTGCAGGGGCCATTGGCTAGGAGCTTCCAAGGAGAACAGCATCCATTCAGAGGCTGGGTCACAACCAAACAGTTAAAAAACAAAAACAAGGAGCCTCTTCCCCAAGACAAGGGCATGGTCACTACTTGCTTTGCTCCAGAAGGGCTCGGCTGATTAGGTAATGGCCAGTTTTCTGCATGGCAAGCCTGCCTCTATGGCCAAGTGGCAGGAGATGGTGGTGGTCATGTCTTCATCTGGGTGGGCCTGACTAGTCATGTGGGAAGGCTTATCCTTCTGGCTCCAAGGGTGTGGAGCCCCAGCTGGAACACACTGAACTGGGGGATAATGGTACTTAGACAGTGAGGTTGCCAGAAGGTACACAGGAGTTAAAACATGCAACAAATGACAAAATGTGCACATGGACATTGTTTTGCTTTCTCTGGGAGACAGATTCTAGATATGCAAGTGTGACACGTTGGGGTGACTGGGATCCAAAGGAGTGTCCTTGAACTTGTACTTTCAGGCAGGTTCCACGGATCTCATGCCTGACCCCCTCCCCTTGAGTGGGAGTCTCTTACTAGAGTTCAAACCTAATCCTGGATCTGACTGTATTATAACAAAATGAACGTGAGCTCACTGCTCCTTCCCTGTATTCATTGTTACATTCTGCAGACATTATTTGCCACAGATGGCCAGTGGCATAGCATGAGGTGAGAGAACCATAGCTTTGAAGTCCTGTGAGACAAAAGAAGGATTTGCTTTAAACAGTGATAAGGAAGTTAGGAAAAGATGAGGCTGGAGGAAGATTATATGAACTTCCTGGAACCCACTGTAAACGTGTGAGTTGCTAGGTGTTTGTCATTTACATGCCTAATGTCAGTACTCATCTCTGTGCCCTACTATAAAATCTCTTTGTAACTGGGGTTCGGGGCTAATGCTTCATTTATGCTTGGACCTCTATATTAAGTTTAGAGGCATTGCCAGGCGTGGTGGCGCACACCTTTAATCCCAGCACTCGGGAGGCAGAGGTAGGAGGATCACCGTGAGTTCAAGGCCACCCACTACAGAGTGAATTCCAGGTCAGCCTGGGCTACAGCGAGACCCTACCTCAAAAAATAAACAAACAAAAAAAATTTAGAGGCCTTCACAAATTTTAATCTTGATATCTTTTTTAAACTTTTTTTCTAATGGCAGGCTTTAGAGTGATAGAATTTCTGATTGCTTCTGATTCCTTTGGTGGCCTTGGGCTTAGCCCATCCTTCCTTCTCAGGCAGGTATGTGGGGGTGAGAGAGCTCTGGCCTTGAAGCTTTTGTTCTAATTCATATTAAGCTGTTTTCCCTGGTCAGGGAGAGATTTGAATTTTCTCTGGGCTCTCAGACCTTAACTTCCCTATTATATAACTTTTTCTCATACTTTTTTCTGTGTATAAGGTTCTCTGTCTGAGACTGACAAAAGAGGGAGCTCCTATTAACAAGAGAGAATCACAAGATGGGTGATTGCAGGCACCCTGCTAGCAGAAGTACAGAAAGGGCATAAAATCCTTCAAAATTATCATTTTCCATGTACTGTATTATTAATATCATATCTTCTTGAATATTCCTTCTTAGAGTTAGTGATCATGCAACCTAAAACAGTGGGCTTGCTGACAGACCCACCCATAATGATAAAAAGCCATAATTTCCATAAGACAGAAACTTCCTGCACAGAAAAGAATATATAATCTGCAGCCTCAGAGCTGAAGGCCAAATACATACATACTGCTACATACAGGTTTAAGAAACAAAGAGTCCCGAGACAAAAGACAGCGAACAGGCAAACTCAGAGAGCAGAGTTTACAGGAACTGTTAATATAATTTCAGAAGGAACTACCTTCTACAGACTAGCTGAAGGGTGGTCTAGCCCTTCTGTCCTCAGTACAGACACAAAGACAAAACAAGACAGCATACAGAGACAGACAGGACAAGAAGATAATCATTAAACAGGTTCTTGCTTAATTTTTTAATTAAAACTTGGTGGAAATATTTTCCATTAAAACCTGGCCTACCTAGCATCCTGGTGACTGGAATCACTTTAGTCTGGTAGGGGGCTGCAACCTTGGAACAACATCAAGGGCAGTTATCCACCATGCAGGGGATCAGGCCTGAATTGACACCTTATCCAGTTTACCCTGAGGATCCTACCTGATTCTGACGGCCACCCAGACTCCCGTCTCTCTCTGCTGTTCGGGGCTCCCCAGTCCTCTTTCGGCCTCCTGGAAAGGAGACCCCAGAATCACGTTGGGGGTGTGTACTTCTCTGTTTCCAATGGCCTCAGTGGACTGCAGGGTCCCGGAGTGGTGGCCCTGTTTTACCCAACAAACGGTATGGCTGTCCAATCTTGCTGGGGCCTCCAAAATATTGTAGAAATACTCAGTGACAAAGCCTTTGCAGCAAGAGGAGAGGGGAGTTTTAATTTTACACTGGGGCTCGGTGTAAGTATTTACTTAGGCCAGATCTGAGGGGGTCTTTTATGAAAATTCTTCTGCCTCTATGCTAATGCCAGAAGTTTGTTTTGTCCCGTGATACAAACTGGCAATGGGACCTGAGAAGAGGAAACAGGCTGCAATGCAGCTTTCACTGTGAGCTTTACCCCATTTTGCTGTGCTTCCCAGGCTGGGAATTGATCAAGAAAGACACTGGGGACAGATCCCAGATGGGCACTAGAGGCCAAAAAAAAGGGGGGGGGAGTAAAATCCCACTCCTATTGGGGTGCCTCCAGGTGCCAGTGTGGCTTCTATTTTGTTCTTGCTACCCTTCCCTCCTTGGTTGGTGGATGTCAGGGTTCTTTTGCTCACTAGACCAGAGCCCACCCCTGGAGACATTCCTGGTGGCACTGCCTACTTGGCTTCTCTGCTTTGCTGAACCAGGGAGCCTGCAAAAATGGGAAATATCAGAACACTGACCCCAGGATGAAAATGGGTGAGTCCCAAGTTGTTACAGACAGATGGGGACTTCTTATAAGAAGTTTGTTGCAACTGTTTTCAAGTTTGCTTTATCTCCCTATGGCTTTATGGAACTGCTAACAGAAAACAACCTAAAGATTTATGCTTGAATTCAGAAATATATTCTAACTTACTTTCATATTTAAAACATGTGTTTCAGAGAGCTTAAGAAAAAGATTCCAACAATAAAAAGGATAAATCTTATATGTATATTATGGATAGATATTGTAAGTCAAATTTAATCTACTCTTCTGCAAAAGGTTATCTTAGGAAACTTAATGACATGAAACAGGCACTTATATTATGTTGTTATATTTAAAGTTTTAAGTTATAGAATAGTCTGAGATTTGGCCTTTCCCACAGAGACTGTCTGATACATTAATAACCCCAATGAGGAAGGCTCTCGATGGAATACAGGAGAATATAAATGATAATATAAAGGGAGGAACTAACAAATGATATATTTGTACAATGGAAAATGTCTTTAATAAAAGTTTTGATGGTAGTTACAATGTGATAAGTTGATTAAAAGATAAACCAGAAGGAAAATTTAATGCTGAATGTTAAATGTTTGATGATAAAGATAATTATTACAGAATGGTTACAGAGAATTTAAGGTAAAAATATGTGAATAATGATATCAGCAAATGTAAAGAGAAAGTTTAAAGATATAATATATAAGGAGACAAAATAGATAACTAAATCTTAAATGTTTTAATCAGACTCATTAGGATGGGAACTGTAGGGATTTCTGAAGTTGAACTGAATGTGTTGTATCTTACATCAGGTATGATGATTATTTGATTATTTGTCTGCAAGGGCAGACTGTAATGGTTTGATCCAGTTGTCCTCCACAAATGAGTATGTTCTGAATGCTTACAAGGATGAGAAAGAACTTTGTTGGGACTTTTCCAGAAGCAGTTTGTATGAGAGACTTGCTGTATTCTGCCTGCCTGTGTGTCCTGAGAACTTGTGCAGGTCTGCTTTATGCAAAAGTGGACTGATGTGAGCAGAAGGAGATAACACAGAAAGAAGGGGAATCTCTGGGCTAAAACTGCTGC